>CABHPP010108387.1:17884-44618 GCA_902168425.1 Peromyscus attwateri
CCCCCCCCCCCCCCCCGAGACAGGGTTTCTCTGTGTAACAGTCGTGGCTGTCCTGGAACTTGCTTTGTAGACCAGGCCAGCCTTCAACTCACTGAGATCCACCTGCCTCTGCCTCCCAAGTGCTGCAATTAAAGGCGTGCACCACCATTGCCCAGCCCACTGCTGAAACTTTATGAAAGGATGCTACACGACCATTTTAGGTGAGGAAAATGAACAGTTATAAATAATCGACCTGGAGGTCTTTGGCTTTACCTAAAACTTGAAACAATGATAGCTGTGCCCCCTGCCTCTAGTAAGATTATCCCTTTTAAGAACAAGCTGAGCCGGGAGGTGGTGGCACACACCTTTAATCCCAGCACTCCGGAGGCGGAGGCAGATGAATCTAAGTTCAAGGCCAGCCTGGTCTGCAGAGCGAGATCCAGGACAGGCACCAAAACTACACAGAGAAACCGGGTCTTGAAAAACAAAAAACAAAACAAAACAACAAAAACCAAAAACAAACAAACAAACAAACAAACAAAAAGAACATGCTCTAGGGCTGAGATACAGCTCAGTTGTGAGTGCTTGCCTAGCATGCCCAGGGCCCGGGCTTCTATCCTTAGCATCTAACAAAGCCAGACATGGAGGCTCATGCCTATCACCTCAGCACCCAGGACATTGAGGCAGAAGAATCAGGAGTTCAATGCCTCATGAAACCTGCCAGGAAAACACCTGACTTGAAGTTATACAAAGTGGAAAATGTGGTAGCCACTTCAGGGGCAGATGTGTGTAGACCCAAGCCGTTTCTTCCAGCTGCCAGGTTCTATTCCATTAGAGAAACAAGATGAGGACTGCTGGCCTTGTACAATACTGGCCAATGAATGGAACCAAATGGGTTTCTAAGGATCAGTGAGTGCAGCTGACAGTGCGGCAAAGAACAAGGTGATGTCACCTCTGAAGGATGGGCGCCAGCATGAGTCAGGTGTCAGTCATGGTGATGCTACAGATTCTTCAAGCTAGACACGTTCGCTATCCGCGCGGCATCAGTCTGCAGTAGGAAGCAGACCTTTCCTTCCTAACTGCTTATTTTATCAGCCTGTCCTGAAGTTGTACTTTTTATTGTCAACAGACGCTTTAATGAATGCGATGAGCCCCCAAATCTCTTTTTTCTCCCCCTTTTAGACAACCAAACTCTTTTTACTGGTATTGCTCTTAACTTCTTTTGTAAAGACAGAAGGGCAGACATCAATAGGCATACCATAAAATTTCTAACTCTAGCAACTTTTCAAGATTTATTTTCTAGTTTTAGTTATGTGTCTATGTGTGTGTGTGTCCATGGAGGTATGTACACATGCGCATGCGAGTGCAGTTGCCCTTGGTGGCCACAAGAGGGCGTTGGGTCCCCTGGAGCTGGAGTTACAGGTGGCTGTGAGTGGCCCAACTGGAAACCTATCTCAGGTCCTTTGCAAGAGCAGTAGAAACTTTTTGTCTCGGAGCCTTTTCCCTAGCCCTTAGTTCTAGTATTTTAAATCTCGGATTTCGTTTAGATTTGCCCATCCATTCATTTCTCCCAACTCCAGAGTTTACTAAAAGCCAGAAGAGTTCCCAGAGAAAGCAAAATCAAAATAGGAACAAGCAGAGGGTTGAGGCATTGCTTTTGTTTCCCTGATGTTTGGTTTTTGCTTAAACTCTGGTCCCTAGACATTGGACAATTCTCCCCATGCCTATTTTAAATCTGATAAATAAAATTACCTTTCGATACAGTCAAAGCTGGCGACCACTGGGACCGCAGGATGTCAAGACAAATACTCCCATTACTGTTTATATTTGGGTGGTAGATTTTTGTTGTGAAAGCAATCTACACATAAAAAAAGAAGAACAAAAAGTGTTGATCGTCACAAACTATGAACAAGCAGAATCGATCCACTCAAGGGTAAAATGTGCTGCTCAACTTTACCCAGCTTTGGAACAGAAACGTCTACATGCAGCTTAGCTACTGGGGAATTTGAAGGAGACTAACTCAGCTTAACCTCCTTTTCTCCTCCAGGTGTTGGGAAGCGTCTGGGGTGTAATGAGGATGTCTGCAATAGCTGGTGTGACTGGCTGAGCGGCACCTGGATCAATTGCTCTGACTTTCATCACACCTCCAAATACTCCTCTTAACCCGCCCGCTAGTTAATTCCCAGCAGGCCACCTGGATCTATAAACAGGTCACCAAGTCTGTCAGAGCACAAGTGAGATGCATCAGCTGATCACCTGTCCTGTAAAACCCACTGAGATTCTGAATCTGACAAGAGCCACTGTCCTGTGATGTCATCCGTCTGATTTTAAACCAGGTGCTCTAAACGTGCTATAATTAAAGGACAATCAGACTGCAACTCACAGATCCAGGGAGGCTACATAGCAGGGGGGGACCCTAGGATGACTGTGGCTTATAATAAGTTTTGGTTTTACTCAATCACTGGGCAAGATTCGGTGAAACATTTCACTATTAGGATAAGAATTTGTACTGTATCAAGCTGATGATAGAAAAAATAATAATAAAATGAAATAATAAAAATGGTGCTATAATTATTTTCCTATCAGCTGATGTTCGTTCTCCGTCCTTCACACCCCCATCACTTGTTTCTTCTTTGGACTCTAAGCCTCAGAGTGTGTTTTCATCCCCTTCTGCCATTCAGTGTGTTTCCTTTGTGGTTCCCATTGTGAGGGGACATGGTGGATGCTCCAAATATGTTCACTGAATACTTCAAAAAAGAAAACAGAGTCCTCTTTGGAAAGATGACACTGGACAGAAAAGCCTGATTCTTGACTATAGAAACATTCCAGACTACACACATCTCATAAGGAGGAAAAGCCCACAAGCCTAACTTGTAGCCAATGCCGCCGTTTGTTTAACAGGCAAAGGGAAGTACTTGACTACGAAAGGGTGTTTTATAGTTTATATTTATATTAATCTGGAGGCTGTACAAAGGAGGTTGCCCTTGCTAACCTACCCACAGTCTGTGACATCACGAGACCATCTCTAGACAAACAGTGGAAACCCCTGCTATGGGACACGTCAGTCACAGAAATAAATACCTTTGGTGGTTTAAAGGGATAGTCTGTCGGAAAGTGGACAGTGAGGAAGAAGACTCCACCTTGGTATGCACTGTCAGGCTGAAATTACACAACAGGGCGCATCAGTGTCCGGCCACAACATGTACACGAGTCTGAATGATTCCGTGAAAGAGATGGCCACATCTTCTCAACAATGCCGTCGAATATCAGCTTGTCAAAAACATGATCCTAGCACCGTACGTTTAAGTAAGTTACCTGGAGAGCAGGCTCCTTTCCAGGCAGGAAGTTTTCCAAGGTGCCCACCAAGTTTAAAGAGAAGCAGACATGAATAGCAGTGTGATTTAACCAAACACATCGTTTATGGGTACCAGTGTAGACATGAGGACTGCTGTGAGGAAAGATAATTTTCTAGAGCAGTCACTAGCATTTTTTAAAGGTTAGGGTTAATATTTACTTTTTTTAAAATTTCCAAATTTTAAGTTCCAATGTCCACTTAAGTATGACCAAAAGGGAATAAGTTAGTACGAGGGTTAAAGTGGCGCCATCACCCAACTTACCCCAAGTTTCATTTGCTAGTACTTTATATTGTAGATGATAAAACCCCCAAACCCAGCTGGGTGAATTCGGTATTCATGATATACGGAATTAAGCATCAACTTTCCCAAAGGAATTCAAGCTTGGTCATCTCCTAAGTGGCTGTAAGGGACACACACACACACACACACACACACACACACACACACACGAGAAAAGATTAAAGGAAAAAACAAAAACAAAAAATAGCAGCAAAATATACCTCCAATTCTATTTTAATTCCTTCATATTTACTGGGATGCATCACAGGTAATAAAAGCAACCCTGTCATTCTTTCCCTGCTTAAAGCTCTGCATAAAGATTTGAGCATTGTATTGTGTAATTATTCTTACGATGTTGCTTAATTCTGGTTTAGTAAATGTAAAAAAAGGTCAACAAATTACAAAGATAAGCATGGTCTGCGTGGACAGTCAAGTGATATTCCAGAGGGTGGTGGAGTGTGTTTGTGCTCCTAAATAAAGAGAGGCATGCAAAACAACATCGCAATTGCTTACTACCCATGATTCACCTGAGAAATACCATGGAGGCCCCGGCTCTGACGGCGAGGCACACCTCTAGATGACGGGAAGGTTCGTAGCAGGTAAGGAGCATCAATCAGAAGGAACTAGCTTCTTATTGAAAGCTGTTAGGTAAATATGGTGCATTTTTCCCTCTAACATAACAACTTAATAGAATAATTGAGTCATTTAGGATAATTCCTCAGAGACTTTTCTTTGAAATTCAGCATTTTTTTTTTTCAGTTTGGATATGAGGGCAAATGATTTAAAACTCCACGTCTGAGTAGATAAAGCACCCTAGGGGAAGTATGTATGGCATTCAGGAAGGATATTGCTAGCGGGTTCTCATCCAGAAAGCAGACTGGAACGGAGTGTCTGATCTTTCACAATTAGCATCTTGTTCATAGAAAGAAGAGCCCGTTTCAAGCCCTTGGTGCTTCTCAGGTGTAGAAAGAAATATAGGTAACAAGGAGGGACCGGTTTAGGGCAGCACAGCAAACTCAAAAGGTGACAAGAGACCACCCACAGCAGGACTCCTGCACTTCTTCAGCAGTCAAGAGCCACGATGAGACCTACTGCAAACGCACACCTGCTGGATGTAGCAATTCCACTCCTGGGTCAGACTTATTTCAACCCTATGAGAACTGTGGATGGGTGAGGAAGGCTGCACTTCCTTTAAAAACAGTTGACGCTGTATTGAAAAAAAAAATTAATAAGGCCAACACAGACTGTTTGCAGAGAGAGCGTGACCTTGCTGTGTAACGGGGTTGGTACGAGCATAGGGAAATATCACCGTGACCCAGCAGGCATTTGCCAGTCCTGCTTTAGAAAAAAATCACTGCAAACCCTCCATCATGTTTTTGCTGCGTGAGTGATTCAGAGGATGAGAATAGTCAACCTGAGTCATAAGCATCTGCTCACGGGTCAAAAGGCAAGAGTGAAGAGCGGCCACAGGGGGTGGGGGGGTTTAGTCCACACGTGTGAGTTGTACTTACGGGCCCCATGATGGTTGCTTGCCAGTGGAACACTGAAACACAGAGGGACGGTAGTCACTTAAAGCTGCCCAAAGCCATCTTTCCAATGGTAGTACAACCTAGCAATAGAGTGAACTTACAGTCATCTCCCACAGGTCCCGCCGAGCAGTGAGCAGGTGGATCACGCTGTAAATCACTTAATTCCTGAAGGAAAGCAGAAAATACTTGCAATTAATCCTTCCCTTTCCGAGGAAACAGGCACGAAGAACCCAGAAAGGCGCAGACTAGTGACGTCTCTTTAAATGATTTTAGGTTAATTCTGTTCACAATGGACTCTGCCACTGAGATCCTTTACGAGATAGCTCCAGCCTCTGAAAAGATGAAGCGGAATAAAACGGTGTGTTCCTTTAAGATTCCCAACACAAAAGCACTTTATTAGCATCTCCTTATGCAAGATCATATACGTCACTGCTACACAGATGATACCAGCAAAGCAGGTCCTGGCTGGCACTGGAACTCATGCCATGAGCTCTCCAGGTTTCATTTCCAGGCCCCTAAAAACAAGGTCCAACTTCCAGTAAGTGCCAATCTCATGAGGGGGGAGCGAGGGTTTGGGAAGACAGGTACTTAAGGAATGACTTGAAGGATCCAAGGATCTGTTCATAGGATCTGTCCATAAAGTACTTGCTGCACAAGTATGGAGACTTGAGTTCAGTCCCCAGCATGCATGTGAAAAGTCAAGTGCAAATGATGCACGCCCATAATCCCAGCCCTGGGGAGAGACCGGAGGGAGGCTCCTTGGGTTTGTTGGTCAGCCAGCCCAGCTGAACTGGTAAGTTCCAGGTTCAGTGAGAGACTCTACCTCAAGAATAACATGGAAAGGAATTGAGGAAGAAACCTGACACCAATCAACATCTCACCTCCAAATGCCCACACAGGCGTGTGTATTCGAACTCGTGAACACACATGTACACACACAACATATGAGTACAGAGTAGGAAGGTAGTCAGGCCATGTTCTGAAACCTACAGTATTGATTCATGGGCCCTTCTCTATCCTTAGGGTTTTGAAGGAAAGAAAGGTCAATGGCAAACACAGCTTGCAGGTTGGCCAGCCCTGACCCAGAATCCCAAACGTAAGTGGCTCTACCGCTTTGAAGAAGACACGTAACCTCTCTAGCCTTGGTTGGGAAAGAACTGACCTTCCCCAAATGAGAAAGGTATGACTTCAGTATTAAATACTGGGAGCCCACTGGAGAGATGGCTCGGTAGCTGAGAGCAGGCATTACTTTTGCCGAGGACCTGAGTTCGCTTCCCAGCACTCACAGAACAGCTCACAACACCTGTAACTCTAGCTCCAGGGCATCCAATGCCCCCTTCTGGCCTCCACAGGCACCCGCACTTATGTGTGTGCGTGCACACACGTGTATGCATGCATACACGCACGCACGTAACTAAAGATGAATCTTAAAGATGAAAAACAATATCAAAGACCATACAGGATGGGGATGTAGCACAGGGGCAGTAGCATATGAAAGCCCTAGGCTCCATCCTTACCATTACACAAAGAAAAGATTATTTCTGAAGAACCCACTTTAGTTTGGAAGGTCAAAGACGGTCTATCCCTGATGAAGCTGGTGAAGCTGAACCATAAGCGATGAACGGGAGCTGGCACTGACTGGGTAGAGTGATAACAAGGTGAGCCTGGGAAGGCACGTGGAAGCCAGGCAGGAAACTGAACACCCCCCCCCCAACCCACCCACACAAAGGACTCAGTGTTATACAAAGTGCACAGAGATGGGTTTTAAGAAGTAGTGGACTCGGGCTGGAGAGATGGCTCAGTGGTTAAGAGCACTGGCTGCTCTTTCCGAGGTCCTGAGTTCAATTCCCAGCACCCACATGGCGGCTCACAACTGCCTGTAACTCCAGTTTCATGTGCCTACACTTGAGAAATACTAAACCTGAAAGATGTCAGCTCATGAATCAGTGATGATCGCCATCAATTTGGTGTTCTCATAAGGACAAGGAAAAAGACGCGACCTGATGCATGGCCAGGAACCCAGTGCAAGCCCAGAGGCTTTCTTTCAAGCCCAGGTCCTTTCAGGGCTTCTTGCTATTTTCATTTGTTTTGTTTTGGTTTTTCTTTTTCCCTTATAAACAAGAAAGAACTAACTCAGCTCCTCTGTTGCTTCACATACAGTTAGTTAAGCAATGGGAGACCCCAGTCTTTGCCTCCACGCCCCCCAACTCCCCCCACCCCCACCCCCACATTTAAAAACAAGGCTTTGACTTTTCAGCCTGGGCACCGCTCCTCACCTGGCGACCATGGGAAACAACTTTTGCTTTTCCAGGTGTCGTTAAAATACAGTGTGGCGTTACTGGTTCATCTACAGTTTCCATGACAACCATGGGATACGCTACAGGTCAAGTGTGCAGCAGGGTCTCCCCAGCCCATAGCAAACATCCCAATAAATGTTGAGACAATATGGAAGTAGTGCTTGCCAGTTCTCTGGTAGCAAAAGATGATGGTTTAAACAGCATGAGTGAGTGGGAGAGGAGCTGTTCCCAGTTACAACCCCATTACAGAAGGACTGCCTTCTGACCGTGTTTTCTAATTTGAGCTTTGGGAAATGCCTTAAAAAATTACTTGTGGAGTCTTCTAAACAACATGAATGTATCCAAACCTCCTCCTCCTCCTCCTCCTCCTCCTCCTCCTCCTCCTCCTCCTCCTCCTTTTTTTTTTAAAGACAAGGTCTCACTATGTAACCCTGCCTACACTGGAACTCATTATGTAGCCTAGACTGGCTTTGAACTCACAGAGATAAGCCTGCTTCTGCCTCATAAATGCTAGGATTAAAAGCATGAGCCAACACGCCCAGCTCTAAACATTAATGTAAATAGTACTTGTTTGCATTCACTTTAACTAATCAGAAAAATGCAGTCTCCAACTATGGCTTAAAAGCTATTAATGATCTGTATGTACACACTTGCATCATGATAATGTGCACATGAATAAATCAGATATAGACACAAATGCTCACTAATTAATTTTGTTTATTAACAAGACAAGCCAAAACCATATTTTAGCTGCAACAGCCTTGAACCATATTCAAATCTCAAATGTCAAGCTGTTCTTCAAATCTCTTTAAGTATTACATTTAAAAAGATATTTTCTCATTATTATTTTTTTAAATTCCACTTCCTCTTTAGAAGAGGGTGGGTGATGGATGAGAGGAATAAAGAAACAAATCTAACAAGTAAACTCTGCAAAGGGCAGGTTCCTAAAGTGTCTATGGAAAGCTCACCCGCTATAAGACAGAAAGCCCAGGGAACACTACACAGCCTTAACTCCACCCTGCTAGGCTGTCAGGGAATACGGAAGCACAGCCTCGTTCAGGCAGAATGACCAACAGACAGGAAGGCTGCAGGACACACATTCCTCCCTCACCTGCAAAAAATGCAGATCTTAAATGCAAAACAGAGAAACGAGGAGACTCAGGAAATTCTGAGACGAACTAATGAAGTGAAAATATAAAGCTATGAATATACAGCCCATGAAAACTGCATCCCAACACCAAAAGCCCACCTTTGTCAAAGTCAGCTCAGCAGTCAAGGTAGTTTTGAGGGGACACAAGAGGTCAAGGGTCACTCAGCCATCTGCTCTTTCCAAACTCCCTTACAATCTGAGTGGTACTTTCTCTGCTTTAACTGACATTATTACACACCTACTTCTATCATATCATATATTCGATAGTAAAAATAATTTAGTGAAATAAATCAAATTCAATCACCTAGATTACTCAACTACTCAATCACTATACACTAACCATTTAACACCATTATAATAATCTGAACCTCCTTTACCTTTTGCGGCTCTCTCTCTCTCTCTTTTTATTTTAAATCAAGGCTCTTTTTATTTTATGTATATGAGTGCTCTATTGATTTTGTGCCAGAAGAGGCATCAGATCTCACTATACATGGTTGTGAGTCACCATATGGGTGCTGGGAATTGAACTCAGGACCTCTGGAAGAGCAGCCAGTGCTCTTAACCTCTGAGCCATCTCTCCAGCCCCTGTGGCTCTCTTAAATGCAGCAATGACATTACTGTGTTGTATTTGTATACTAACAGCTGATTTTCATCTAAACTTTTCATCAGAGAAATACATCAAATTCACTTCCCTTGCATTTATCAACTGGGGCATACTTTTATATTAATACGAAAAATGAAATACGGACTTCAATACGTACAGTAAGACACTTCACACTCACTTGTTTCTTTTTAATCTACTTGCACAGCCTGCAATGCTAGACACTGAGTGACTGGTGTTCATTTTATTGTCTCACTCGTGTGTTTTTGGTATTTTTTACTTTCACAATTATTTTAGTAGGTCACTAGAAAATATCTAATTTTGACATACGAACTTTGCATCTGCTCTAAAATTAATTGTCACAGATACCCTAACAGTGTGATTAAAGATTTATGTTTGGAGTGTTAAAAAAAATAAAAATAAAAACTAATGTAGTGATGCTAGGGCCAGCAAGGTACAAGCACATGAAGCCACGCCTGATGATCTAAGTTTGATCCTGAGGAACCACATGGTGGAAGGAAAGAATTGAGTCACACAAGCTGTCCCCTGACCTCCAGACTTAGCATGTGTGTACAGCACATACCCCCCCATCTCACTCAGAATAATAATGATGAACTAGATACATTTTCAAACAGTAATGATAACACGCTAGGGTTAAGTTGTCTCTCCACTTGTTCTAATCTTCTGTTCTCGAAGAGTTGACACTATTATTATACAATTTGCTCAAGAATACAGGGTTCTCAAAGGAGCCAACCACATTGTAAACTCTACCTTGAATCTCAAGACACACCACAGGTAGTCTTCTAGTGTTTCATGGAACCCTCAGGCTCTAGGTAGACCCCTTCATAGCCACGTTGAACCAAAAGAGCTGGAAGTACTTAAGACGGTTCTTTTTAGACTCATGACGGCATCTACACGAGCACATAAGAGCAAAGCGGTGACGCAAAGTGGGCCGACAAAATGCGCAGTGGATGAAACACCCGCCAGACCATGGCCTAAACAAAACCATTGTTAGCAGATTAGAATACTCCCATTCACAGCTCAACTGGGACTTGAGCAGGCGGCTCCGTGTGGGAGGGGTGTGTGTTGAAAGACGACTTTGGGGAGGGCAATTTGGAAATGACTATGACAGTGGAAAATGCGTTTGTTCCTTGGCTCAGTCACTTAGCTCATAGAAGTCACCATGCAGGTAGACACACACACACACACACACACACAGAGACAGAGACAGAGACAGAGAGAGAGAGAGAGGATGTTTGGCATAGCATCTTGTCTAAGTACAAAACACTGACTGTAACCCATTGGTCCACCAATAAAGGGATGGCTTACAAACCACACACTATGAAATCCTGACAGCCATTGAAAAGAACAATATGGATCCCACAAGCTGACAATGAAGGATGCATTCAAAGAGAGTACACTATCACAGTCTCCAGATTTATATACTAACACACACATAAAACAAATGATTGAAAACACACACACGGAGCTACGGGCAATGTATATCCCTAAAACGTCCTGCTACTTCTACTGTGTCGTCTTTTTGTTTGAGAGAGACAGAGAGAGTGTGTCACTACATGGCCCGTGCTGGCCTGGAACTTACGAAGCTCCCCTTGGCCATGAACTTACATCCCCCTGCCTCAGTCAGCTTCTTGTGCGATTTAAAAGAGATGGAACGGCACTGTTTTTCTTTCCTTTCTTTTTTTTTTTAAAATCTCTCCATATATTTCAAGCATTTTCTCTTTTCAGGAAACACTTCTGCGAAGACCAGGAGAGACTGAGTGACTGCCATGGACTTCAGGGTGGACACACAAAAGACTGGGCAAGCCAATCCAGTGTGAGCGCCTAGCTGAGTCCTGGAACAAGGGCGGAGTGGGAGAACCAGGAAGCTGAGTGTTCTGTCTAAGCCATTTTCCTCAGGCTAGGAACTGCACCATGGTAGCATAAGCTGTGGACATCAGGGGAACAACGTGCATCAACTTTCCACATCATGCTGAAGTCTTTCTGGAATATTGAAATTACTTCATGCTAATTAATGAATGCTGTGGGTGCTGACCCCAAGTCTTGTGTAACCTGGGCAACCACTGAGTTAAACCCTCAAAGGTCATTATTTTTAAAGATTTACTCTGTGTGTGTGTGTGTGTGTGTGTGTGTGTGTGTGTGTGTGTGAGAGAGAGAGAGAGAGAGAGAGAGAGAGAGAGAGAGAGAGAGAGAGAGAGCGCGAGCCTGTGTCTGAATGGGGTATGTGCACATGAGCGCAGGTGTCCATAGAGGCCAGAAGACAGCATGAGATTCCCTGGAAAGGAATAACAGAAGGGTGTGAGCTGCCATGTGGGAGCTGGAAACTAAGCTGGAGTCCTCTGCAAAAGCAGCAAGTGCTCTTAACCCCTGAGCCATCTCTGTAGCCTCAAAGACCACTTTTAGAAATAAAAGTTTTGGAGTCAAATTTGGTTATGTTGAGCCTTGCTGTTGACCTTTGCTAGTAGCTATGAAGCCCTAAGTAATTAACCCCCTGAGTCTCAAGTGCACAGTGGGTCATGTGGGGACATCACCAGTGACCTTGAACTCTACTGAGTTTGAGAAAGGCACATAGCTTAGTATGGGGCACCTGTAACAGATGCTTAATAAATGCTAATTTCTCTTCCCTTTCCTCTTTTGCTAGAATGTTTTTTGCTTTTTATTTTCACTTGTATTTCAAGAGAGCGTCTCACTAGGTAAACAAGTTAGTCTTAAACTTGCCATCCTCCTGCCTCCACCTCCCCAGTGTTGAGGTTACAAATGTGTGCACCTCGCCCAACTTGGAATGTTTTTGTTTTGAAACCAAGACCTTCATGCCTCCCATTCCTGCATTCCTCTACAACACCTGGCTGGGTGCTTTCGACACATACATGTTTGGTGTTATTTGAGTCATGTTTTGATCAAATTTCTGAAGAAATGGGGAATGAATAGATTTGGCAAACAAAAACCATGTAATCCCTTGACAGGTGTGTAGGTTACATGAAGCAAAAAGTTTAGCGGCGACCTGAGAATTGTACAGGTCACTCACTTAACCTGGAATGCCCTTTGTAATAATGTATCATTAAACATCATGGTACCTGAAGATGAATACCAAGAGACTATCAATCATTGAGTAGTAACTCACAGGGATTTCTAGTATATGGTACATAAGTCTCCAAGCCCAGAGGGAATGCCCATTAGAATGTTCTGGGTTTTTTCCTTGTTTAGAAAACCTCAGAATTCTATTACCTCCTGTTTCTTCGGGGGGCTTCCCATTGGAGTAAGGGTTTGTGTTGGGCTAACCTCATCTCAAAGTACATGGGACCCTGACCACAGGCATTGCTCAGAGTCAGCAGTGCCCAGATGAGCTGTGGTCTGTGGTGTGCATGGAGATCTTAAAAGAATGTATTCCCTGATCAGTTTAACCACTTGGGCTAATTATAAAAGTTCAAGGGGGAGCCAGGCAGTGGTGGCACACGCCTTTAATTCCAGCACTTGGAAGGCAGAGGCAGGCGGATCTGTGAGTTCCAGGCCAGCCAAGCACTATATAGTGAGACTCTGTATCAAACAAAACAAAACAAAACAAAACAAAACAAACAAACAAACAAACAAAACCATGAATGAAATAAAGTAGAGAGACTGGGTTGTTGGCCTCTGGCCTCCATGTGTGCACATCTGCATACAAACAGATGCATGCAACATGCACACACGTACAAAATGGGCCCAGATCACCAAGGACATGCCAATCAAAATCAAATCCTACTCCAGCATACTCACTGGAATGGTTAAGAGGATAAAGAAGAAAGGATCGATGCTGGGAAACATAAAGCAAGTGGAACCCTTAGTTTCTGTGCACAGAAAACTGTTGGGTGATGAGCACCAACTAAACCGAGACAGGGTGTGTGTCACAGCGGTCCCCCTGGCAAATACACACCGACACAAACAGGGACACAGAGACTCATCTTAGGGGTCTCATTTGCGATGGCGCCAACCCAAGGACAATCTGAATGTCCACCAATGACGGCAGAAATTTGCTGTAGATTGAGGCAGCCAGAGCGAAGAAACCTGAGCTCCAAGAAACAGTTCAGATAAAGGTCAGAAACAGCACACAGGAGGCCCCAGAGGCAAAAGGGGACACATCGCAGGGTTCATTTTAAGAGCAGTTCAAAAACAAAGGCTTACCTGAGCACCGGGTGGAGCTAGGGAGAGATGCATCTGGGGCTCTTGTGATGCGTTTCCTGAGTTCGAGCCTCACAGCTGTCTTCATTTTGTAAAACTCATCACCTTTCTGTATGCCCTGTCCACGTATTTTATAGTTCACCAGAAGTTTAATGTAACTTTAAAAAGAATTGGTGTGGTAGCTTTTTTGAAAATATTTATTTTATTTTTAATGATGCATGCGTGCGTGCGTGCGTGCGTGCGTGTGTGTGTGCGCGCGTGTGTGTTTGTGTGTGTGTGTGTAGGTGAGTACAGATGCTTGAGGAGACCAGAGAAGCGTTTTGGATCCACTGGAGCTGAAGTTCCTCTGAAAGAACAGCAAGTGCTCTCAAACCACTCCACCATTTCTGTGGCCCCACTTTGTGACTTTTTAAATGAGACTTCCCTCAATGAATAGCATAATCTTGAAAGCATAGGCATAGGCAAGGGTGTATAGAGCTCACATTGTGTGAAGTATGGCTGCTGAACAACGACATCGGTTACACATCACGGCAAGCTTACTGGGTGAATGCGAGCATACCTTGTAGACGTGCGCTTCAATTTCATTCCAGAAATCCGAAAGTGGGATTATTGATTTGATCGGGTTTCTTCATATCTGAGATAACACTTAAAAGAAGCCAAACCCTATATCTGAATATAGACCAAGCAATGAATAAATACCATCAACACGATGAAAAACACTCTCCAGGGAAAACAGTCTCTGCCAAAGAAGCAATTTTCTAAGTTCATGTGATGGACATGTAGTAGGGGTATCTAAATTTCAAAATGCAAGCTATTAATAGGTTACAGGCCAACGTCCTTGTAACTTGACTACAGCCATTAAAAAAAAAACAAAAACAAAAACAAAAACAATCTTGCAAGGCTGCAAAAATGTGTACTTAAGGGATCTCTAGAGCCTTCTGTGGCTAGGCATGTCTATTCCAGTGCAGACTTCTATAATCAGCAAGACACAAAGAGAAACGTTGGGAGGCCTCAACTGAATTTAAATGGGCACAGATGGTATGTTTGTAATACCCCCACAATATGCTAAGTGTTCTCCACAAAAACCAACCAGGACACAGCCCCTGCCTCCGGGGACTTAACATCTAAAAGTAGATGAGGCCCGCCTAATTCAAAGAAAGCAAACAAATACAAGGAAATAAAGCCGGGAGTGGCGAGGAGGCTCTGTCCATCTCCTGGCTCCCAGAAGAGCAGCAGCCCCTTAGCATCAGCAGAGGGGACCAGCAAGCCAGCGCGGCCTTATTTACCCTAAGGTTTAATATGACGCTGCACAGTAAATACTTGTGGAGAACTGACTCGGAGCATACTGAGAAGGCTTTTGTGGGTTTTCTAGCTGTAACAGGCAGACGGCCTGAATTTGCATATGAGATCATATACACCGGGATGGGTGTGTGCAGAGGAAGGCACACAGCCTGTGCACGGGGGCTGACTTATGGCCTCAAGTTTAAATGATTCAGTGCCAAGCCCGGGAAAGCATTATTTCAAAACCCCTGGCTTCGCCGGCAATTAATTAACAGGACAAAAACACCTCTCCCTCAAAACCCCAAACCAGCCAGTGACTCTTACAGGACTGCATTGTCTCTTTTCCTGCTTAGGTGTTGCCTCGAAAGGGGCAGATGAGCTACATTTGGTTTGTCTGTGAATAAACATGTTGTGGGTTTATAGTCCAGGCTGATCTCCTCACCCAGCAGACTGGAGCGATTTCAAAAGAGAGATGTCTGTCAGTCAACAGTATCTCCCCACACAGGACCTCTATGCATCTGAGTTAAAGGACATCTTGACTTTATACCACATGGTTTCTTCCTTGGAAGATTTCAAAATGCTGACATTCAATTAATTAATTGAGAGGAGGCAAGCTCATTTCCACAAGCCGGGCCTGGCTGCTTCACACATCAGGTGTGTCTGTCAAAGGCTGCTTTTAGTGGGTCTCTGTGAGTGTAAGCATATGTGGACTCAAGTCCACGTGGAAACCATAGGTTAACTTCCTCAAGAGTCCTTCACCTTATTTTTCAGGTTTTTTTTATTATTAACTATTAGTGTGCGTGCACGCGTTTATCTGTGTGGTGTATGTGTATGTGTGAGCATGAGTATGAGCACACCATTATGCACACATCGAGGTTAAGAGGCCAACTCTTGGGAACTGGTTCTCTTCACAGAGACAAGTCTCTGTTGTGTCTGACATGGTGGTTACACCAGGTTAGCCGACCTGGGGGCTCCTAGGTGATTCTGAACTCTCCCTCCCATCTTACCATAGGAGTGCTAGGAGTACAGATGTGTGCCACCACATCTGGCTTTTCCCCATGGGTTCCAGGGATCGAACCCAGGCTGTCAGACTTGTACAGCAAGTGCTTTTACCCGCTTAGCCATTTCAGAGGCCCCGTTATTTTTTGTTTTTTTTGTTTTTTTTTTTTTTTTTGTTTTTTTTTTTTTTTTGAGACAAGGTTTCTCCGTGTAACAGCCCTGGCTGACCAGGAACTCACTCTTTAGACCAGGCTGGCCTCGAACTCACAGAGATCCACCTGCCTCTGCCTCTCTGGTGCTGGAATTAAGGGCGTGCGCCAGCACCACCGGGCCCTGATGTTTTTATAGGACAGGGTCTCTCACAGGCCTGGAACTTGCAATGTAGATGAGGTAAGCTGGCCAGTGAACCCAATGAACCTGCTTGCCTCCCTGGCACGGGGCTTCCAAGCACATTCAGGTTCCTAGATGGGTACTCAGGTCCCCATTATGTATGGCAGGCACTTCACCTGGTAAGTCATTATCCAGCCCAAGGCGGCTTTCCCAAGAGATAATATAGACAAATTACAGGGGGAGCAGGGCAGTGAAGGCAGCCATGACCCCCAGTGCCTTTGTCCCATCAATGTGCATCAGGAACCAGAGACCAATTTAGAATAAAATTTAAAGGTAAGAAGAATTGGGAGCATTTTTTACCCAACACGTCATCTCAGCATCCGCTTTCCCAGACTTCTGAGCAAGGCACAATGGCTGCATTCCCCAACTGCTACCTTGTGTCTAATTTCAAAGAGCCCTTTGATTTTATTTTAATTTTTTTTTATTGAGTGTGTGTATGTGTGTGTGTGTGTCTCTGTGTCTGTGCTCATGTAAGTATGTATGCACACTCACGTGTGTGAGTGCAGGCATGTGTGTACCATGGAGGGCATGCGGAGGTCAGAACATAACCTCAGGTTGGTCCTCACCTCCCACCTTGTTTGAAACAGGGTCTCTGTGTACACCAGGCTAGCTGACTTGGGAGCTTCCCAGGAACCTCCTGTCTCCTAACCCATCTCAGCACAGCAGTGCTAGGATTACAGGATTTCACATGCGTGCTACCGTATCTGGCTTTATGTGGCTTTTGGGAATGAGAACTCAGGGGTCCTCACACTTGGGCGGCAAGTGCTTTACCCACTGAGCCAGCTGCCCAGCCTTACTCAGTTACTTTCCACGTACACATACAATTGCATATATATTCCCACCAGAGGAATTACATAAGTCAAATATACTTTACACAAATCCATGTCATATATGAATCTACTTTAGGAAGTCTTTAAGTTATTTGTGCCAGTGACCTAAACTCTAGCTTTGGGCATCTGACTCCTTCCCATCCTGACCACCCTAGCTTCCTATACCCTCTTATTAATAAGTACACCAAAGTATTCTGATTCTCCTCGGTCCTCATCCCTCCCCAAAAGGGGTCTAGAAGGCAACTTCATACAAACCAATGGAGGTCCAGAGGGTAACAGTGTCTGATATAGTCAGAGCAGAGACCTCACGAAAGCATCCAGGAGCACACTGAACAGTAAGTGGAGGAGCCTGAAGAGACTCCCAGCCAAACAATCTCTAAGATTTAACTTGAAGGGCCAAGCAAAGGGGGAGGGGGGCAGGAATGAGTGGGTCAGAGAAGCTCTAGAGAGCCCATCAGCTTTCTTACCTTCTCACTTCAGTGTTCCCTGCCATCACCCTGGCTTGGACCCTCGTTGAGAACACTTGAACAGCTATTCGGGTTTTCCACCTAACACACTGGTGATACCAACATGTCCACAGGGTACCAAGTCAGGCCTTTGCAGTATTTTCCAATCACCATAAAGTAAGGTTTACGGCTGGGATGATGGTATATGCCTGTGGTTCTCAGACCTCAGGACACTGAGAATCATGAGTTCAAAGCCAGCCTGGACCACACAGTAACTTTAAGGCAAACCTAGACTACATAGCTAGGCCCAGTCTTGAAAGAAAGAAAGAAAGAGAGAGAGAGAGAGAGAGAGAGAGAGAGAGAGAGAGAGAGAGAGAAAGAAAGAAAGAAAGAGAAAGAAAGAAAGAAAGAAAGAAAGAAAGAAAGAAAGAAAGAAAGAAAAGAAGGGAGGGAGGGAGGGAGGGAGGAAGGGAGGAAGGAAGAAATGACAGATTTTGCCCTACTAAAGTGACTTTCAATTTTTCAAAATATTATCTTGCCTGTATTGTTCAACATGTCTTCCTCTTAGGAAGATTCTTAATCATGTCCCCTCTCTACCCATACATACATTCATATTCTCACTACCCCCCCTTTCTTTCCCTCTCTCCCTCCCCCTCTCCCCTTCCCATTCATTTTACCATCCTCACTTTTTCCACCCCTTTGGTGTTTTTGAAACAAGGTTTCTTTGAGTAGCATTGGCTGTTCTGGAACTCGCTCTGTAGACCAGGCAGGCCTCGAACTCACAGAGATCCACACGTCTATGCCTCCCAAGCACTGGGATTAAAGTTGTGTGCCACTACTCCCAGGACCAACTTCACTTCTTTCTTCAGGTCTTACCTTAAACATCATTTAATTAGAAGTTTTCTCTCACCCTCAGTGGGTCCCTACTCTATTCCCAAAATATCCTGCCCGTCTTTGTTTGGGGACATTGGTCAGAGTAACACTCACACATCAGGAACGACATTGTATCCTTTGGGACAAGGATGCACAGCCAGTCCCAGACTAGGGGAGACACAGATGTTTCATGGCTTTGCCAGGCAGGCTCTGTATGGAGTATTCGGTTCTCAGCATGGCCCTTCCGGGTCCTCCATTTAACCAAGATCCCACGCCCTACCCCACCAATGCTTCCCAAAGGCATGGTTATCTGCTTCAAATTAGTCATGAGGTTTCCAGGGTCTCCAGTTCTGGAGCTCTCTGTACAAATAGGGCTTCCCTGCGTCTTTCAAATCATTTCACGTTCCTCCAGATCTATGTCTCAGCCCATCTTTCCCACTGAAGAGCTCCTGATCTCCTCCAAACGAATTCACCCTCCCCACGTTTGACTTCCTTTCTGCACAAATACATTGTTCTTTCCTTGTGACATTTCTCCATGTCTACCTATTTATAGTTACAGTTTTTGCCTTACCCTGATTACTGGTTATACCTACTCTCCTGTGGATCTCCTTATTCATTTAGTATACCTTGTATCAGAAGGTGTTCTAGAAATGCACGACTCAGGATCCCTAAAACTCTGTGAGACAGCTCTCTAAAAACCTGGAAGAAACAACCCTTAAAGGACAAAGGGACCTGTCAAAGAGACGGACGCCAAAGAGAATTAGAAAAGCACATTACATTATTAGCCCATCCTAGAGACACAGCTTATTTGCATCACAAATAAGTGATTTGTAATCAGAGGACTTACAAACGTTATAGTACACATTCGGATGCCAATACCGCAAAGTTCTAACATCTCACAGTCAATAGAATTTATCTCTCTTACGGCTGTAGAGCACACGGCTCGGTTTTTGCCTTGGTGACAAGTTTAGATGTCTGATGAACAAAACAGACAAAAAATGACATTGAACTTTGCTTAAAATTATAAAGGGGGAGGCTCTGGATATTGCTTACTGGTAGAGCATTCTACGCAGCATTTGGGTTCAAACCCTTACCACGGGGGGGGGGGGGGGGGGGGGGGGGGGGAATTAGAGATTGATATTAGGCCCACACACGCACAAACACACATCTGTCTAATGGACACACACAGAGAGGACCATTGAAATGATCATATTCACTCATGAGTTTCTAGATGGCGAAAATAATGACTGGTTGTCTTAGCCAAGGTCACAAGATAAAGCCAGAACAAAGGTTCAGACTGTCTGACCTCCATCCTAGCACTCATCTCTCCCCGGATCCACTCACTCCGGGACTGTGATACCTGGAGTGCATTGCTCTCCACGAGGCCCCTGTGCTGAAGTGAGGTTATGTGCTCGAGAAAAACAACAGACAAGAGCAAGCGAATACAAGGGAATTCTTCTCCTCTCTCAAGAGCTTTGTCTATCACAAAAGGTTTGAAATGACACTGCTTTGTAGGCTTGGAGGAGTCTGTGTTCAAAGCACTTCCAGAACCAAGAAAAACATGACAGGAGATGACTGAACACACCTTCACAAAACACATGGCAATATGCTACATATTACCTCCTCACTCCCCTTTAGTATTATTTGCTTATTTTATAGGTTGATTTTGAAATGATTTTTATTTTATTATTTTGTGTGCATGCGTGTTTTGCCTGACTGCATGACAGCATGCCTCAAGCCTGTGGAGGCTAGAAGAGGGCATCAGATTCCCTGGAACTGGAGTCACAGACAGTTGTGAGCCATTATGTGGGTGTGGGAATCAAGCTAGTGTCTCCAGGAAGAGCATCCAATGCTCTTGACCACTGAGCCATCTCTCCAGCCCCTATACTGCCTTTTGAGTGCTACATTATCAAAACTTACCGTTTAGTTCATAGAAACCAAGAAAGATGGTGTTTGGGGGTGGGGGTGGGGGGATAAAAAATGAGAGAAAATCTATTTTTAAAATGTACATAGAACATGAACATACCTACCAATGTATTTGTTAGTAAATAGTGCTTTTCAGAGCTTGATTCTTTTTTAAAAAATGTATCATTTTATTTTTATGCATGTCTCTCTGTGTGTACACGCATTGTGTGTGTGTGTGTGTGTGTGTGTGTGTGTGTGTGTAGCTGCCTGCAGAGAGAAGAGGGCACGAGACCCCCTAGCGCTTGAGTGGCAGGCAGTGGTAAGCCTCATGAGAGGGTGTGGGTGCTGGGAACCAAACTCTGGTCCTCTGGAATATGTACAAACATTCTGAACCATCTCTCTCTCCAGCCCCTAGAGTTCCCTTCTAATAACTGGAAAAGAATAGGCATTTAATAATTGTTTGTGTTTGAAAAAAAATCTTAAAATGGGCATGGTGTTGTACATCTATGATCCCAACGCTCAGGAGGCTGAGGCAGAAGGAATATGGGTTTGAGGCCAGCTATCCAGATTCTGTCTCAAAATAACAATAATAAAAATTATCAAGGTGCTACTCTTGAATACTGTGGCAGGACACCACTAACTGTATACTCTGTTGCTACTTGAGGCAGAAAACAATTTGTTGACACTTTGTATTAACTGGAAATGAGTCCAAGGGCAGAACACTTTATCTTGAATATGGATGACTGGTGGACACTTTTTTTTTTAAATGAAGAGTTGGAATTTACTAAGCAAAGATTTTAACACAGATTTAAGCCCAGGTTGATAAGGGAGAGCACACCCAAGGGCAGGGCTTTTGGGGAGAGTTGCCCCTGGGTCACATTAATAAGTAATTTTCAAACCTGTCCTTTCAGCCATGTACATTAAGAAATAGATTGGACATCATGACTTGGTACTCACACACACATAGTCCCCTGTACCACCCAACTATACTATTTCCAAACTCTGGCACCAGGGGAAAGTAGCCACCCTAGGCCCACCGGCGCAAGAGGGTTATCTGAGCAAGTTTAATGTGAAGGATGAGGCCCAGCTCCCCGCTTTGAAGAAGATACTTGTTCTTATTGCTTATTCTTCTATTGTTGCTTATTGCTTCGGAATAAGCAACATGGTGTCCCTTAAGATAAGCAACATACGCAGACCCAGAAGAGAGAGCAGTTGGCAAAATACCCAGGAAGAGGTGAGACAGTGGAACTCTGTGCTTCTAGACCACACATTGCTTCCTCTCTACCCCCAGGAGCACATGGAAGGCCCTTGTGCTATCCGTATAAAGCTTAACCAGAAGCAAACAAAATGTACATGATCTCAGCTTCTCAGGGGTCACGTAGACCAAGGCAGTCTAAAACACAGTTTGCAATGTCACACATATGTTCTTTGATGGGTGGGCCTGAGAACCTCTCCAAAGCCCCAAAATACAAATCTGGGCATACTGTGCAACCCAGTGTCACTTTAGGACTTTAATGGGTGAGAGAAGGGACAAGTCACTTCATACCTGTTTTCAACGAAATATCATTTCTTCCAGTATTTAAAAGGTGGGTGGGGTTAGGACCAACACATTGGTAGGCAACTGTTAACTTCCTTATATCGTTTTTTGATTAGCAACACTGAACGAAAGCAGGGGCCCAAATGTGTCTGCGTGTGTTCCAGGGAGCTGAAGGGGTAGGGGTGCTCCTGGCTTCCGGGAGGCAATCCACCTCCCTTGGTTTTCATGTGTCTGGCCCCCCTAAACAGGTGTCAATAGTCTCATCGAGGTCTATGCTATTTATTTTCCTCAGGACTTTTTGGCTACAATAAACTATTCTCATCTTCTTGCACCTTTGTTATGTTAAAGAAAGAAGAGTACAGACCGGGGCAAAAACTGAGTTTAACTACAGAGGCTTAGGGGCAGGAAAATCCCCACTGTGGCTTCCTTGAGAAAGGCAAACTGTTCATCCACAAATGATAGAGCTACCCGGCTTCTCATGTTTTCTTTTAGGCTATGACCCTCCTTCTGTTGTCCTGCATGTAATCTTACAATGTGAATAGTTCACTACGCAAAGCCATGACAGGCACTGAAGCAACTGGACCACTTTACAGTGATGTCATGAAAATTCCACAATGAAATGATACCAACAGAAGAGTTAAAGAACTACAAGCAATTGTTTCTCTGAACCCTTTTGGAGGCGTCAACGTTTCCGGTGGCATGGGGGAGAAGAAGGAAGCTGTTATTCTCCAGTGTTTAGTGATGAGGGTCGTCTCTGAGGAGAAGGGTGACTGAGCATCCCTCACAGCTGAGCTGTGGTGGGGATTAAGTAGGTAGAGCCCTAATTGCATGGGTGAGCATCCTATCGCTAAGCACTGGTCTCTATAAGCTCACCTGCCTCTGTATCTTTCCTCTTCTGTGTTTGTTTTTGGGATTGGGTCTCGTATAGCCCAGGGTGGACTCCAACTCAGTATTGTGAGGATGATCCTTGAACTGATCCTACCCATTTCTACCTCTTAAGTGCCAGGATCACAGGTGTGAGCGAGCCACCATGCCAAGGATGAATGCCTGTCAGGTGAGCACTTTACCAATGAGCTAAAGTCCCAGACCCTTGACTCCGTGTCTCCTAGTTTGGAAAAACAACATAAAGGTCCACATGATGGAAGAAGCCTGCCACTGCTGAGAGGACTGTCTGGCTTGGAATCCTAGCCATTTCCATAGGCCAGATATGCGATCCGGTGAACATCTCTGAGCCTCGGTTTCATCATCTGCAGAGTGGGAATTAGATTGTTTCTAGCTCCGGGGCCTCAGGAATGACGCGGGGCAACTTATGCAGGTTAAGCTCTTGGCATGGAGTTAGGCAGAGTGACCTCCACACACGGTGGTGGTTGTCATCCTTGGGGACATCGTGTGTATAAGAAAACAGAAGTCGGTAAGCCACAGAGCCAGGAACAAAAGCTACATCCTCTTTCCCTGGATGGTGACCCAGACACAGAGGGTCAAGCTGCTGAAAATACCATGTTTGCTAGACTAGCACCAACACTGTGACTTAGAATCGCACAAATCTGAAGTCTGAGCAGCTCAAAACATTTACAAAACTACATTTTAATTTTATGTTCACGCACACAATTTAGATTAATTATTAAAACGCCCAGTGTTCAATTTTTGGAACCAAATGCAACTTATTTATTCTTGTGGTGCTGGCAGTTGAACCCAGGGCTCTGAAAGCAGTAGGTGTGTGTTTTAGCACTGCGCCATACTCCCAGCCCCAAATGTTACATTTTGGGACAGAATGCTGAAAGGATAATTATCTGTGCTGCGATATTTATGAAAGAAAAGCCTTTTGTTTCACTTTTCAGAATACAGACAAAAAAAGGCCGAGGTCTAGCACATACCATCCGGTGTGATTATTACCTAAATTTCCTTGTGGGAAATAAGCACAAAGGGAAAGAGACAAAGATGTTGATGACGCTGCATGGGGGTTCCTTTCTCCCCTGGGTTTCCAAGTGCTCAGTATTATAGCAGAACACTGATCGTTTAAACAGCGATTTTTCAAAGCAAAGTGTACTGAAGACTGAAAAACAGTATTCACAGAAGAAACACCTAGAAAACAACTAACAAAAGACAGACACCCAACCGAAAGCTGCTCTCTTTTTTTCAGATCTGCTTTGGGCTTCTTGCCTCAGATTTTGTTCAAACTTTATTCCTTCAGTGATTTAGGTGACTGTAATAACATCTTTCTCTACGTCTAAAAATAGGCCACGGGTGTGTAAATTTATGAGCTGAAATGCAAAACTGGCGCAGAGTGTCTAAATTAGAGCATTAAATCATTTAGTCTACTCTAGCACAGAGATATATTTGAAGCGCTGATGTCCACATGCTTTGTATAAAGACACAATTTTTAATCCAACATCTTTGTTCTTTTCACAGGTGGAGAAATGAGAAGCTGTGAACATTGTTCTCAAATGTGCCAAATCACTTCTCAAGAGATTAACCCTGGGTAAAACCCATCTCAACTCCAGCCTCAGGTTCCCTCTTTAGATAAAGAGAACGGACTAGGACATCAGGGCTTTTGACCTTTCTGCGATGACCCCCAACGCAATGTCAAGATTCAGCATCTTCAGGGAGGAGTGGGGTCTGCAGTGGCTGCTCCCTGCCCTAAGGGACTGTCTCCCTGCCTGTACTCTTGGCTACACCACAGCAAACCTGGGTTTCTGAGATCCAAGTCTGATACATTAGGTAAAGAAACAGTGCAACCCAATGGCCTGAAGCTATCTGGTTACCTTAAAATATACTCAAAAAAGAAGGCCAGGGATTGGAGAGATGGCTCAGCAGTTAAGAGGACCCAAGTTCAATTCCCAGCACCCACATCAGACAGCTGACAACCGTGCCTGTGGCTCTAGCATCAGGGGACCAGATGTCCTCTTCTGGCCTCTGTGGGCACCCATACACGTGCGGCATGTACTCACAAACACACATATAGAAATAAATCTTTTTTTTTTTAAGCTCAGAGGTTAGCATTGAACTCCCTTTGTTGGAATAAACAAGATTCAAATAAAAATCTGAACACTGAGGATATCAGGGAGCTTTGTAGCTGATCATCAGGCAGCCTGCTCAGCCTGGATTTGGTTCTCAGCAAGATGGCAGGTGAAGAAGGAGGAGGATGGTAGAATCAGTTGGTTTTGAAGGGTTGGCTGGCAAGTATGACTGATACGATGTGTGGCAGTCAATGCCTGATGACAGGAAGGGAAGCCAAAGTCTGGTACTGAAACATAGTATCATGTGACCTCCAAAGTCTTCTCCAAAATATCAGTGTGTCATAGGTCTGACATCAGTCGTACTTAACTGTTATCTTTGTAATGGACAACTGTGTTCGTACTCTGTTCAACAACATCTACTAAAAAAAGAAAAAAAAAAGATGTGGGCATTTGCCATACTAAGTCAAACACATGGGCTTAGCATTGACTGACAAGGCTTGTCAAGCCTGCACTTACAGTAACGTGTAATGTTTTGTTTTTCTGAATGGATAGTATATAGAGAAATACTGTGGCATCTAAGAGCTACTGTGTGTGAAGCCACATGGAAATGCCTCACCATTGTGAAAGGAAGCGAAGTTTGAAAACTTCCCTGGGAAAAATGTGTGTTGTCTGATCCAAACGGGAGCCAACATCACAGTAAGCGTTCAGAAGTCCGCATGGTGGTGATCATGACTGCACCTTCAAAATTAGGTCTGTTCGTTTATATGGTTACAAATAAAACGCAGCCGTGTTATCTTAAAAAGAGACAACGTCATTACTTAATAAATGCTGATTTTACATTTTAGAGTGAGCTGACCTTCAATGGTACAAAGAATAGCAACAATCTACACAGCTAATGTTTGCGTTAAAAAAAAAAAAAGAACCCCAGATTTGGCTGGGTGTAAAAGTTGCTGTCCTCTGTACCGAAAGATGCCTGTCTACTACCGCTCTACACTCAAAACATTTGTAGTGAAGTGGAGCTGGAAAGGTTGATAAAATGTTTGGGGAGCCATCCATTTCTTGTGAAATCAATTACCAAACACATTATCCACTGTTGGCGCAGTTGCTTCCAAAGCGCTCCCAAACACCATGTTCCCGGCAGGGACTATCGCTGTAAATGTTCAGACTTGAGTAAGGGGACAAGCCAACAGGAGAAATGGGTGCGGTAAAGAATACAAAGAGAGCGTTGGGATGGATCGTGTGTGTTGACTGACCGTTTGTATTTCTTCCTCATTCTCTACTCATGCGTCAAAGCATCCAAACAATTTAATTTGTGGTCCTTACTGTTGTGTCTTCAACTCTACATGTGAGTTTATCATGAGGGTTTTTTTTTTTTTTTTTTTTAAAAAAAAAAAAAAAAAAAAAAAAAGCAACCTGCTTGGCTTGCCTCTCCATGAATCACAGCCAAGAGGTCATCTTGCTGTGTATCAGCAACTATGTTCTCAGTACAGCTATGTGACCTGAAGTGGCAGCTGCATGCAGAGCCACCAAAATAGCAAGGGCAAGAGCTTTTTCTGCTGGCTCCTCGGTCCCAGTCTCGCTTTCCCAGCTCTTTCCTCCCACTGAGCACCAGCCAACTGCAGAGCCGAGAAAGACCCAGCCCCACGCTCTGAGAATAAAGGCCGTAGGCCCACCACACCTTCCCTGTCCTCCCGGGGAGCCCGGGGTGCGAGCATAAGAAGGAGGGCTCCGGGGACACTGTGAGGACGCACAGCGTGATAGGGGACGCAGGCCGCCCATTGCGGGGCAAGCACCGGCCCAGCGGGGATGCACACACCCCGGGACAATCTGGCCACCCCACCGGCACCCACACCCAGGGCTCTGGGCTCAGTCAGGAGAGGGCACGGCGGGATCGGGGCGCCCCGGATTCCAGGCACCTGGACCTTCGGGTGCACGCCTCACCTGTGCGGGGCCGATCGGCACCCCAGCCTCCCCAATGCCCACGCCCCTCCCACGCCGTGCGCCCGGGACTCCTAGGGACCCCTCGGGGACGCTCAGGTCGGCCCTGGCCGCCACTCACTTTCTGGATCCGCTTCAGCGCCATGGGGCAGGCGGCGGGGGCTGCGGCGGGTCCGCGTGTCCCGGGCTGCCGCCTCGCGGGGCTGCTCCG
>CABHPP010108387.1:49618-91263 GCA_902168425.1 Peromyscus attwateri
CCCCGCCCGCCTGGCACACTGGGAAGTGTAGTTCCAGGCTTGGCCTCCTCGGCCGCCCTCGCGGACGTCGTCCGGTCACTCGTGGGTGACAGCTGAGGCCAGGCTGCTGCTCCCTGCAGCCCTCTGCAGAGCAAGGTGCCGAATCTGCAAAACCCGTACGGCAGGTGAGCTGTCGCTCTTAGGAGCTGCTGCGGTCCACGGGTCGCTCCTCCTCGCACAGACCCTGTAGCAGATCTTAACTTCCTTTGCAGATATGTCTGTCTCTTCTCCGTTGGCCCCTAGAGGCAAAAGGAATCTTCCTCGATTGCACTCCACCTTCTTTCTTGAGACAGGGTCTCACAATGAACACCGGGCTTCCCTTTTTGCCTTTTTGTCTTCACCTCACAGCAATAGGATTGCTGCGACTTCCCACACACCCAACCCTTACATGGTCTCTGGCATCCGAACTCAGGTCCTCAAGCTTGTGCAGCAAACATTTTACCCACGGAGCTGTCCTCCAGACCTTTCTCAATGCTCTGATCTTGCTTGTCCTTTGAACCATGACTTCTGGGCTTGACACCGGCAGAATGGGTTTTCGCTTTGGTCAGTCTGATTTCTCTCTGGCTTTGGTCAGTCTCAGATTTCTCTGGCTTGGGTTTCTGACGACTAAAGTCAACCCATTTCTTATCCGAAATGGTTTTGAATCCCACTTTGTTTCTCAAAACACTCGTTGCCCCTGGGCTTCAAGCAGCGTCCACTGCCGCTGGGTCAGCCACGTCTGGGAAGTTCTCTTCTAGAGCTTTGCAGTGGTCCACAGGAGACCATCCTCGTGCCCTCTGAACAAGCTAGAGCGGGGCTGCAGCCCAGAGGGGCTGGGCTTTGCAGGGGCCCACTCAAGCAGTCCTGCTCCGTCTGCCCATTGGTCCACTTCGCTGTTTCCATCAGCTTCTCTTTCCCATAGCATGGACCTTTTGCTGCCTCGCCTCTACTTTGCAGTGTTCTTCCAGGTGCTATTTTCATTGCTTCAGGACCAAGCCAACCCCTCTACTGTGTGTGTGTGTGTGTGTGTGTGTGTGTGTGTGTGTGTGTGTGTGTGTGTGTGTGTGTGTGTACACTTGCTTGGTTACTTGTGGAGGCCAGAAATTATTTCCCAGGAGCTGTACACCTTATTTTCTGAGACAAGAGTCACTCACTGGAACCTGGGGCTTACCCATTGGGCTAGGCTGGCCAGATATCTTCTGCCTTCACCTCCTCAGCACTGATTTTACACACAATCCTCATCATACCTGCATTTTTACATGGGCATTGGGGATGGAAATAGAGCCCTCACCTGTTCTGGTCAACACTTTCGTGGCAGTGTCTTCCCGTCAACCAGCCTTATTATACTTCCTGCTTCACCTCCCCACATGGCATTAATGCAATTCATCTTTTTAGCTAGGGAACAAACCCTAGATTAACTCTTCTTGTGTCAGATCATGGAACCCGGGGTCTCATGCATACTATAATAAGTACACAATGAACCAATGTGCATACCCCAAAACCCAACTTGGAGATGTAAGGAAATACTCTTGGTCAAACACCAGCTAAGCCCTGCCTTCTGCAGAGCTGTATAGAGGCTAGCTGGAAGTCTGAGCAACATCCTAGTGCATCCTGTGCACTACCTTTATGCTCTTCCGGGTACCCTTGAAAGTGGAGTCAGAGCCAGGCAATGGTGGCTCATGCCTTAAATTCCAGCACTTGGAAGCCAGAGGCAGGCGGATCTCAGTGAATTCGAGGCCAGCCAGATCTGTTACACAGAGAAATCCTGTCTCGAACCAACCCCCACCAAAAAAAAAAAAAGAAGAGAAAGAAAGAAAGAAAGAAAGAAAGGAAGGAAGGAAGGAAGGAAGGAAGGAAGGAAGGAAGGGGAGTCAGGGATGCTCAGTCTGGTCTCAGACCCTTGTTGCTTTTCGTGTTGCATTTCTGTGCTGATGGCCTTCGGGTGCCATGTCGGAAGTAAGGCCATGGTCACAGGCTACCATCATGGGAAAGCATCACTCCTGCAAGATGGTTCAGTGGTTGGTACTAACCAACCCCACACATAACAAAAGCACACCCTCCAGCATGGCTGTCGATAGGAAACTTTCATTTCAAAGTCACTGAGGGTTCAGGACATAGACACCAAGTTTTCTCTCTTCCAGGTGGTCCTATAGACTGCTCACAGAATCACTAATGGAATCATCCTCATGCTTAAAGATGTGGGCACCCAAAGACCAGCTTTGTACAAAATGCCTGCCACAATTTATCACCATATTCCTTTCCAACTCCAGCTCACTTGCTGCCACTGATGAATGCTTTGTGGTTTTGTGCACCATCTATGGCATAGAAAGACTTCCTGCCATTTACCCGATGAACTCCTGCATATCCTAGACATAACACATCAAAGCACACCCCAGGGGAGTTTCCTCTGTCTATCCACCAAGGTGGGGAGGAGAAAAGCAAAGGGGAAGAAAAGGAAGAGAAGAAAGGAGAGGGAAGGGAAGGGTCTTAGTTAGCGTTCCCTAAAAAAACAAATCTGGTATAGCAGATATATACTAAAGGGAATTTGTTAGATCCGCATACAAGACATAGTCCAGGAAGTCCAACAACGGCTGTCCCACACTGGAGAGTCCAAGAATCCAGTAGTTGCTCAGTCCATGAGGCTGGAGGTCTCAGCAGTCTCAGTCTGGTGCTGGAGGCCTGGAAGATTCCTGGAGAGCTGCTGAACTTTGATGCATGTTGGAAGTCCAAAGGAGTTGGTTCTAATATTGCTAACGTGCTGTGGATGATTGATTGATAAATAAAGTGCTGATTGGCCAGTAGCCAGGCAGGACGTATAGGTGGGACAAGAAGAGAGGGGAATTCTGGGAAGTGGAAGGCTGAGGCAGAGAGATGCTGCCAGCCGCCGTGATAAGAAGCATGATGTAAGATACTGATAAGCCACGAGCCACGTGGCAAGGTATAGATGAATAGAAATGGGTTAATTTAAGATAGAAGAACTAGATAACAAGAAGCCTGCCATGGCCATACAGTTTATAAGTAATATAAGCATCTGAGTGATTATTTTATAAGTGGGCTGCGGAACTGCGGGGGCTTGGCGGGACCCAGAGAGAAACTCTCCAGCTATACTAAAGGAACAGGAGAGTTTAATTGCCAGCAAGGATAAGGGCAAGCAGGGGGAAACCAGTAGCCTTCTTTCATGTCCTTTTATCTGGGCTGCCGCCAGAGGTGCAGCCCACGTTTAGGGTGGGTCTTCCTCCTTCAAATAATCTGGCTAAGAAAATCCCTCACTTGAGTGCCCTACAGCTTTTATTTTAGTTGATTATCCAGTCAAGTGGACATCCAAGATTAGCTAGCACAGAAGGAAAGGGAGCGGGGTCAGGGGGAAAGAGAGGAGAAGAGAAGAGCTGATTCACCCCCAGTGCACCGTCTGTCCCTATGTGAATAGAGGGACAGAGTATGTGACATTCTTCCACAGAAATCAGGACAGGTCTCATGCTGAAGAGCCGGTGCTTAGTAAACAAGGAGTGAGTGAAAAGAAGACACCATCATCACCACGCTTGGTCCCAGGTCCTGCTGAGAATACATGTGGTGGCTCCTCAAGCAGGTAATTTTCAAACTGCAGTGTGCAGATCTGAATGCATAATAGAATAAACAGAGAGTTTTCAGAAAAGACCAGTGTGCAGGCCTCCAGGAAGACTTCCCGAGGCAAGTGGCAGGCTGTTTCTAAAAGGAAGTTCTTTCAAATCAGTGATGCTTGCATTAGCGTGTTCTCCAATGGCAATGTGGACCACAGTTGCTTACATTCTTGCTCTGGGGTGGGGTCCAAAGAGTGGTGTTTCTAACAAATCCCCTGAGATGTTGCTGCTGCTGGGTCTGGACCACTTGGTGATACTCACTGCTCTGGATCTTTGCAGTTCCAGAGATGGTCCATGGGGCAAGCAGCCTCTGCATCACTTGAGGAATTGTCTTGAGCCCAACAGCAGATGCGCTTTTGACCTTGCAGTTGAGTAAGAATCTAGTTGCTTTTCTCATTGATATAGCAATGGCAATGTAAGGGTTTATTTTCGCTTACAGTTTGAGCAAAGTTATTTTCGGTGGAAGGCATGGAGGCAGGAGAGGGCAACTGACTATATTGCATCCACAGTCAAGAAGCAAGAGTGTGGTAATATTTTGTTTGTGCTCTAACAAATAAAGCCTGCCTGGAGATCAGAGTGCAGAGCTAGCCACTAGTTTACCATGGAGGCCAGGCAGTGGTGGCACATGCCTTTAATCCCAGCACTTTGGAGGAGGAAGCAGGAAGACCAGGAGTTCAAGGCCACCCTGAGCTACTTGAGATTGATCCAATCTGAAAGAGAAACTGAGCCAGGTGGTGGAAACTCATGCCTTTAATCCCAGCACTAGGGAGGTGGAGACAGTAATACAAGGTGGGAGGAGACAGGAGCTCAGCCCTCTTTTAGGTCTAAGGATCCTTAGAGGTGAGAAGTCTCTCTAGTGGCTGGCTGCTTTGCTTCTCTGATCTTTCAGCTTTTACCCCAATATCTGACTCTGGTTTTTTTTTTTATTAAGACCAATTAGAATCCATGCTACAGCAGAAAGAGCATTGTTATTCAGCCCAAGACCCCAGCCCGTGGGGTGCCTGCCACATTCAGGGTAAACCCTCCCTCCTCCGTTAAACCTTTCTAGAAACAATCTCATAGCTATACCTCGTGCTGTGCGCCCATTGTGATTCTAAATCTAGTTAAGTTGACAATGACTGGGGGGATGACTCTGTGGATGAAGTGTTTACCATGCAAGCAGGAAGCCCTGGGTGTGAGTCACAGCTCTGTATAAGCCAGGCATGGTCCTGCATGCCTATAGTCCCAAGTAGAGGCAGAAATATCAGGAGTTCAAGGTCACCTCATCTTTGGATACATAGTGAGTTCAAGATTACATGAGACCCTGTCTCAAAAAAAAAAAAAAAAAAAAAAGACTTCAACATAAGGACAGGGTCCAAGGACCTATTACTACTTGAGACTTGACCCATACATAGAGGGTTGTCATTTGAGAATATGCCAGAAATGTATGCTCTTAGGACCTAGCTCAGACCTTTCAAGTCATACTAAGCACATAGGATCTGGAGTTTCAATGCCCAGCACCATAAACACACAGGGACACACACAGAGAGAGACTAACTTAATGAACTATTTTTTTTTTTTTTTTTTTTTTTTGGTGTTTTCAGTCAGGGTTTCTCTGTGTAGTTTTGGTGCCTGTCCTGGATCTCACTCTGTAGACCAGGCTGGCTTTGAACTCACAGAAATCTGCCTGCCTCTGCCTCCTGAGGGCTGGGATTAAAGGCGTGCGCCACCGCTGCTTGGCGAACTATCTTTTTTTAAAGGCAGCCAGTATTGGCAAGATCAGGGACTGTCTGCCTCATGCACCACTGGTGAGAATATGAAATGGTGGAGTTTCCTCTAAACACTAAACACAAAGTTACCAAGAGTAGTGAAGATGACCAACCATGAAAAACCTTGCCCACTGAGTATTCATCCTGGCATTTTTCATAATGAAAATGCATAAACAAAGCCGGGCGGTGGTGGCGCACGCCTTTAATTCCAGCCCTCGGGAGGCAGAGCCAGGTGGATCTTTGTGAGTTCGAGGCCAGCCTGGGCTACCAAGTGAGTTCCAGGAAAGGCGCAAAGCTACACAGAGAAACCCTGTCTCGCAAAACCAAAAAAAAAAAAAAGAAAGAAAGAAAGAAAGAAAACGCATAAACAAAAGTCCAACTCGCTGCTCAATAAAAATAAGCTATGTGGTCTGCTGTAGTGGAGAATATTATTTTGCAATAACATGGAATAAATGTTCCAGTGTGCCAGTGAGGAGTCCAGTCACAGGAAAATTACATACTGTGTGATCCTGTGTATGTGAAGTGTCCAAATGGGTTGACAAGTAGATTAAAGGTTGTCAATGTTCTGGGAGGAGGGCTGGACATGTTTAGAAGGGATTGGGTGTGGGACTTGTCTGGAGATAATGAAATTGTTCTAAAATTAGATTATGGCTATTGTTACAGAACTCTGTGCTTAAAATCATTAAATTGTACACGAGCTTCGGGATGCATAATTATATCTCAATAAAACTGCTACAAGGGAAGGATGTTCTAGGCACCCTCGGACTTGAATCTTTAGGTGTCAGGACACTCACTCTTTTTCCTAGATTCTCCCCAGGGCCAGCCCTATCTTTAGCATTCTCCAAGTTTGTTGTTTTGTACTTTCATCTAAGTAAGAAAGAAACGAAGAGCCCAGAATCCCTCACCTCAACCAACATCTGTAAAACACGAAGAGCCCTGGCCGTGCATTGGAAAATCTGTGATCACATTTGAGAAAACCCAGTTGAAGCTGAGAGTACAAGGCGTATGGGGGGGGGGGGGCGGGGAGCACATGCACTTGCAGGGTTGGGGCCAGCCCAGGCACAGGGAACCCCCAGCAGCTCAGCTCTGCAAGTTCCCCCAGCCTCAGTTCTCTGGAGCCTGACTCAAGCGGTCCCAGAACAGAGTGAATGCTGGGTCTTTGTGTGTGTACGCTTCCGTGTGTGTGTGTGTGTGTGTGTGTGTGTGTGTGTGTGTGTGTGTGTGTGTGTAGGAGGGGACAGAGCTCTGGGGGAGCAGAAAGGGTGCGGGGGTTCGGACTTCGTGATGGAAGTAGGAGAGGGAGTTTGTGGGGAGGAGGGTGGTTTCGAGGGAGGACACTCTTGAAGGAGTCCATCGCCACATCTTCCCTGTCACTGTCTCTCGGCGGGTTCGTCACACCTGGACTGAAGTAGTCTCCATTATCTTCACTGGAAAAGTTCGATCCGTCCTTCTCCGGTGGCACAGGCCAAGGCAGCAGGGTTACCTTGTGTGCATGTGTGTGGAGGCCAGAGGTCAAACTTGGGTGTCTTCTCCAGTCACTCTGCAACCTGTTTTTTGAAGCAGGGTTTCCCACTTTTGACTGGAACTGGCTGGTTCGGCTAGGCTAGATAGTCAATGCATTCATCCAAGGAGCAGCCTGCCTCTGCCTCCCTAGTGCTGGAGTTCCCAATTCAGACTCAGGTTCTCAATCTTGTTAGGTTGAAGCATCTCCCCAGGCCTGGATGCCCAGGCCTGGATGCGGGGGTCTTGATGGAATAATGAAATTGAATGAAGGAGATGGAAACAGTTAGAGAAACCTTCGAAGAGGATCACTGACCAAGCGGAAGAGGCGACGAGCTCTCTGGAACCAGGCAGGGTGTGCCCACCAAGATACACCTACTTGATGGAGTCAGCGACATTCGGGCATTTTTCAAGGACCTTGGAGGAAATGGCATGGTGACAGAGTCAGATGTCCAAGAGACTACAGTCAACAGGATGTGTGCCTGGAGTCCAGGCTGTACAGCTACGGCCAGGAGAGGCCAGCAGAGGGAGTCTGAGCTGCCAGGACTGCCACCAACCCGGCCCTCTCTGAAACAGAAACCACTTGGTTTGTGATTGTGGGTTTTGCATCTCCTTCATCTGGTCTCGTTGGAGAAGTATCTGTCTGTCTGTCTTTGCAAATGCCAGAACCCCTTAGTTAGTGTCTCCTCTCAGAGACTGTGCTGCCTAGCAGTTATCCATGCATGCTTAGAGCAGGCTACCCCAAAGTTGCCTGCTGTCTTTGGGTTGACAAGAGCTTCCATTTGTTCCAGGACAGCTCTTAGTTTCCGGGCCGGGCCGGCCTTCATATACAACAGAGCCTTTTCCTGCTTGTGGTTTACAGGTCCCAGAGTGGTAAAACCAGAATCCCCAGGAGGCAGGGCTTTAGCAGGAGAGCTGGGAATGGCTGATAACAGGTGTTTGGCTCCCATGCATACAAGCATCATTCATCGCCCATGTGTTACCAACAGCTCTCTGGGGTGTTGGCTCGTGGATCCCTGCACTGTCAGCTGCAGGCTGGAAGACTGGGGGAACTTCCTTGGGGAGGGGCCCTCTGCTGTCTCCACAGAGCCAGTGTTGACTGAGGCCCTATTTGAAATTAGTACAGAACAGCAGAGAGCCTCTGACCTCTCGAGACCCTTCTAAGGAGCAACAGCTTCCTTCCGGAGTGCTCCTGCCCTGTACACCTTACATTTCTCTTGAAACTGCTCCTGTTTGTGACTTCTTTTTTATTTTATTTTATTTTGAGACAGGGTTTCTCTGTGTAGCCCTGGCTGTCCTGGAACTCACTCTGTAGACCAGGGTGGCTTTGAACTCACAAAGATCCGCCTGTCTCTGGCTCCTGAGTGCTGGGGTTAAAGGTGTGTGCCACCACCACGCAGCATTTCTTTTCTTTCTGATGTTAAAACAAACAAATAAACAAACAAATAAATAAAATAAAAACCAACCAAATAAACAGTTTCGAGTACTGAATAGCCAGCCAACTCACTTTCAAATATCTTTTGGTTGTCTTTTGTTTTATTTCCTTTTTTGTTTTTAGTATTTTTTGTATTTATTTTTATTTTTCTTTAATTGATGAAGTCTGAGAGGGAAAACCTACCTGTGATCCTCACTCTAATTCATCATAAGAAAGTTGTCACGAGGGAGGTGTGGTGGTATATGCCTGTGATCCCAACATGAGGGAGGCAAAGGCAGGAGAGCCAGGGGTTCCAGGCCAGCCTTGGCTACATATTGAGGCCAGGCTAGGCTAGAATGAGTTCCTTTGTCAAAAATGAACAAAGAGAGGAGAAGGGGAGAAGGGAGGAGGAAAGAGGGGTGAGTTCTATCTAAGTGGCCCTTCTCACACAGGGCTGATGCCTTGCCCATCTTTGGCAGAGTACCCAGTGGACAAGCTCCGGACAGTCCACTCTGAGGTAGGGGGTACTTTCTGACAGACCCAGGATGTGAAGACCAGAAACTGGGACTGGGTGGTGAGGGTGGACCAAGTTTAAGGTCCAGCCCCCTGGCTTTCTACTGTCTTTGGAAGGACTGAAGACACTGGCTTAACAGCATCTCCGAGAGTGAGAGGAGGTAACTTAGTTCACCCTACAGCGTGGAGGGTTTGACGCTTGTTCAAAGACATTGTTATAAAGCTTGGATTCATAGGGGAACTTGTTAGAGAGAGAGAGAGAGAACAGCTTCTGGGCTGTCAGGAAAGTGCTTGTCTCACAAACATTAGGCCCTGAGTTCAACCCCCAGAACTCACGGAAAAAGGCTGGGAGTGGTGCAGCATGCTTGTAATCTCAGCCCTGGGAGGCAGATCCCTGGGGCTTGCTGGCCAGTCAGCCTAGCCTACTAAGCAGTTCTAGACCAGTGAGAGACCCTGTCAAGGAATAAGGTGTCTGATGACTGAGGAAGGAGACCTGAGGTTGACTTTTGGTTTCCACACACGTGTGAACCCACATATACATGCATGTATACACACACACACACATACAGAGAAAGAGAGAGAGTGAGTGTTGGGTACTTCTAATACTTAAACAAGATTGGAAAAGTTTGGAAACCATTGACTTGACCCACAATCTTTGTTAAAAGGAACCCCCCCCCCACCCTCCCAGTTCCATTAACAATTTCTTCAAGACCCGGAAGTCTTGTGACCTCCACAGGAATTTTCAGGGCTGTTAGTCTCTTTCTTTTTTGATGTGAATCTTCGTGCTGGGTTGTGGTATAAATCCTCCTGTGAGGGCCTTTCAACCTGACCCTCACACTGGGTCACTCTGAGACTACTTCCTCTGTGGAACCATTGCATATAGCTGTCTGATAGTCTTTGGTGCCGTGAAGGATTCCCCACATGGCTCATTCTTAGGGTCATACAGGACAACTATTGCAATTTACTGAAAGAGGGATGTTTGTAACTTTGACCCCCCAGTGTAAGTTGTAATAAGCACATTAATTCTATGAGAGTTGTTGAACAAGTCTACATGACACACAGCCCTTTAACAAACCCACTTCCAAGATCCCTGAGTCATAGCTGGCTGTGTTTGCCGCAAAGCCGAGCAGGATCTAATTATAGGCAATAGATGCAGGGCTGACTTTATCGTCAATTAAGAAAGAGGGAGACTCTAGGAGCCACCCACCTGCCAGGACCTTCACGAAAAGGTAGAGAAGGGATACCTCTCTCTGCTAAAGGGATTTGGTGGTTAGGCTTACCCAGGGGAAGTATACTCCAAAACATATACCCTGATGTCATCCTTTAAAATATTTTATTTGTTTATCTTGTGTGCATGAGTGTATGTGCATCTGTGTGTACATGACACAGTTCCATCCTGCATGAATGGAGGTCAGGGGACAAGTTTGGGGAGTGGGTTCCCTCCTTTCATCCTGTGGGTTCTGGGGACTGAATTCAGGTCTTCAGACTTGGTGGGAGATGCCTTTACCTGCTCTCCTGCCTTCCTCCTCCATATCATCTTGCTGCCCCCTGGGAACTTTCTAGGCTTCTGCTGTCTGAATCTTTACTCCACAATATACTTCCTCCGCCATTTCCCTTCTTGTCTCTCTTCCTGCCCACCCTCTCCAACCAGGCTTACAGAAGACATTTCACTCAAGCCTTAGGATACCAGATGCAACATTCCTTCAGCTTCAAACCCACACCTCAGGTTTTCAGAAGACAGGAACTACAATCTCCGTTTACTGAACCTTCAGGACATTGTGCTCATGAAACAAGCCACTCATGAGACTGTCCCACACAGGATCCCACTTCATGAGGCACCTCTGGATTGCAGCCCCTCTTGCCTTGGCAGGAAGAGGAGGGGGATGAGTGTGAGCACAGCTGTTGTCTTCACCCCATCTGAAGATCACCTCCTTCGGCTGGTGTTAAAGTCTCGGGCTGCTAGCAAGTTTCCGAGCACCAGAGTAGTTTTTAGACATTTCTAACAATACACTCTGAAGAGGGGGAGGTGGTTGCAGGGAAAGGGAGAAAGAGCTCAGGTAAGGAACTCGAGGACCTAGCACTCAGTTCCTGAGGCAGGGAACCAGCAGGATTATCTCTGAATAAATGTCATTTACTGCCAGGGTCCGAGCCCCTGGATCCTTGTGGTTTTGTATCTGAGCAGCAATGACATAGGATGGATCATGTGTCTAGATTCCTGGGTTTAGAGCCCCAAGTAGAATTCAGCTATGACCATTACATGGTATGGAATGATAACTGCATATGTGCCAAGGTGAACAAGTGTGTGCCGCCTTGGGAGGGCTCACTGTAGAGAACTGAAGAATAATAGACAGAAATGGCAGGGATCAGATGCTCCAATCTTCCAAAATAAGTCATTGATTCAAGGGAAAACAGTCCAGTCAGTCCTCTGTGGTGCTTTGTGGGTTTTACATCTTTATGTGGATGTAATTGCCACAACATAACATCCATCTATTTAAAAAATGCAGCTGGGCGTGGTGGTGCACACATTTAATCCCAGCAGAGGCAGGCGGATCTCTGTGAGTTCCAGGCAAGCCTGGTCTACAAAGTGAGTTCCAGGACAGTCAGGGCTGTTACACAGAGAAACCCTGTCTCAACTCCCCCTCCTTCCCCCTCCCCCCAAAAAAGAAAGAAAAGATAAAAGAAAAATTGCATTCACTTTTTTTTTTTTTTTTTTTTTTAGCATTTATATTCATAGGGGTGTAAGCCTGGAACATTTCACTGACTGAATTTTAGTAATGACATATGGAAACTTCTAATTAGCACGTTTGCCTGCTAATTCTTGATCAGCTTTGTGCTGGCTCTTACCTGGGAGGCTTTCCAGTTGTGTGGATGGCCCCTTTCTTACTCGAATTTAGCAAGACACATTGGTTTTGATGGTGAGAGCAGGATGCTGTGAGCTGACTGAGGTCTCTGGGCATGCTTTGCCTCCACCTCCTGCTGTGTATTAGTGTCTTTAAAGAATAGACCAAAACTTAACAGGAAAAGGTGTGAGTCTCCCCCAACCCCCTGTCTTTATCTCTCGGTGGGTTCGTCACACCCGGTCTGAAGTGGTCTCCATTATCTTCACTGGAAAGGTTCGCTCTGTCCTTCTCCGATGCCACAGACCAAGGCAGCAGGATTCTCGCCCTGCCCTCTTCGTGTACTCTTCTTTTGATGCGCTGGATTGCTAGTGCCAACTCTGGCTAGCATCCTGTCCCTGCACCTGTCTTCCATCACGAGAAGACACACAGGGCATGTCACGCCATGGATGCAAGAGAAGGTTCGCTTTGCTGAAATGAAGCTCCCGGATCTTTCTACTATACCATGTCTTTCAAGTTAGAGAAAAAAAAATTCTCTTAAGAATTTTTTCATCAAGAGAGATGCCCGACAGAAGCAGAAACCTTCCTAAAGTCACAGGCTCAAAAGTCAGAGTGTATGTCAGGGATCACATGGTCTCATGCTGTGACTGATGGAAGAATCCCCAGACCATGGAAGCAAGGACTAGTGCAGGGAAGAGCAGCTGGAGGGAGGGAGCCAGGCTCTTACTCTGAGCCGGTTTGCTACCCATGCTGCACCTGCCCTGCACTCTGTGATTATTATCAAGAGTTGTATAAAAGAAATGTAACTCTTCACTTATTTACATTATTATTATTTTTTATTTTTTTATTTATTTTATTTTTATTTTTTGGTTTTTCGACACAGGGTTTCTCTGTGTAGCTTTGGAGCATTTCTTGGAACTCATTCTGTAAACCAGGGTGGCCTCAAACTCAGAGATCTTCCTGGCTCTCTGGATCACCACCTCCCGGCTTGTTTACATTCTTGAAGGGTCTTGTTGGAGAGGTCCCTGTTGTAAGAAGCTAAGGAGGACCTTGGGGTTGAAAAACAACAACAACAACAACAACAACAACAACAACAACAACAACAGGAAGAGAGAACACCAGTAAGCCATAGACGGTGGGGAGCTGATGACCAAGAGGGTGGAGTGAATCCTTCCTTCCATAAACAGTCTTGATGTGAAGCCACAGTCTGATCAATGTGTTGATTCTAGCCTCGCGAGATCCTGGACTGGAACCTGGGTCCCGGCTGGTGAAAATTATGAGCTAATGATTAATCATATCTGAGGCTGCTATATTTGGGCAATCCAGAGCCACAACAACAAATAAGTAGCCTGGTGTGGCAGTCTATGCCCGTCACCCCGGCGCTGAGGAGGTGAAGACGGAGGGATGGTGTAGAGGGCAGCTTAGACTACACAGTGAGTTCAAGGGCATCCTGACCCCGTGTCAGAAAAACAAGGGCCGGGGGTGCTGCTCACTGGCAGAATGTTTCCCCGGTGTGCACTAGGTCCTGGATTCAACTCCCCACCATCAAAAGGAAAAACAAAACAGAACCCACAAACCATGGCTAAGGGTATGCCTGCATTGGTAACGTGTCTGCAGGAAGCTGAGTTCAGGTCCCAGCACACACTTAAAAAACTGAGGGTGAAAAAACTGAGGGTGATTGTGAGTGGCTGAACCCCTAGCACCGAGAAGGCAGAGACAGGTGGATCCATGGAGCTTTCTGTCCAGTTCCAGGTTCTCTGTCACTAAACACACAAACAAAAATAATGCAGGTGGGTTGGTGCTGGAGGAACAGCGCAGGGGTTCAGAGCTGGCTCTCCGGGAGGACCCAGACACAATTCCCTGCACCCACATGATGGCTCACAACCATCTGTAACTCCAGTTCCTCCCAGGGATTCGACACCCTGTCCTGGCCTCCTTGGGCAACAGGCATGCACACGGTGCACAGACATCTATGCAGGCAGACACCCACACACATGAAATAAAAACAATTAGGTAGAGAGCAATAAAGAAAGATACACAGTGTCAACTTTTGGTTCTGCACGAATGCATATTCATGTGCACACCCACCCACACATGTACAACACACACATACATCTATCCTCATATATGCACAAAAACTTACAGAACCTAAAGTGGCTACTCCCCTCCAGGCTCTCCTCTTCCACGTCTCTTTCCCTTTGCTGTTGGCTCTCTTTGCTCTCATCTCCACTGCTAGCCTCATCCAGAGATGCTTTCTTCCCTCTGGCCTTCATCTATGTCCAGCATTGAGTGAGAAAGGAAACTACAGAAGTTCAATCTTCAGAGAGAACTGCCTTTGACTCCCAAACCCTCTCAGAGGCTGCTGTGTGAAACTGGATAAATTCACTTAGCTTCTCCGACGACGACGTTCACCTGTGGTTAGGTGTGTAGAGAACGACGGTGTGCTGGATTGAGCTGGGTTGGAGCTAACAGCCTCTTTGGCAACGCCAGCAACTGCCAACTGCCGCAGGAGTGCCTCAAGGAACGCTAACCTTTCACCGTTAAATTTAGCCTCCAGCCTGCACAGCTCCATCCACTGGAAAGTGCCTGTCCCCTTATTGACAGTTCCTCTGTTTTCACAGTCTTAGGAATCAAAGAAAAGGCACAGGGAAAGATGTGTCCCGCCATGCCTTGCACAGCTGTCCCTCTAGAATTCGAGGAGACTATATTTGCAGTTCACAGTTGCATTTCCTTCTTTTAGCCCCCAGCTCTCCATGGAAAACTTTGAGCACTAGCTCACCGTGAGGGTGGAGGCGTGGCTCAGTCAGGATCTGAATGGAAGCGTTGTGTGTCATACTCTTATATATAGAAACTCCAAAGATGCCACTTAAGAGCCATTAGAACTAACAAAGGAATATGGCAGAGTGGCCAGGTATAAAACCCAACCCCCCTTCCCATCAGTGGTTTTGCTGGTATTGCTGTATAACAGTGAATTATCTGAGATAAGAACCAAGAGTGCAAACCATTTACAGTAGGCACGAGGAAACCAAAGGCCAGGGAATGTATCTAATCAAAGAGGTGGAAGATCTCGGCAGTGAATACTATGAAATACTGATCATGGAAACTGAAGATAACACACACATTCATACACACACCTACAAACATACAAACACACAGACACACATATACATACACACGTACACACTCACATACATGCACATACGTACTTACATAGACACATACAGATATACGCACATACATCCATACACATACACACAAACTGAAAGACATCTGTTTATAAATCGGAAGCATCAATATTATTAAAATACAACTTCAGCACTCTGCAGATACGATAAGATAAATTTTTCACAGAACTAGGAATAACAGTTGTAAATCTCTCTGGGGGTAAAAGCCAGGTACACAACATGCAACATAGTGGAAGGTGTGAGAGTCCCCTGAACTCAAAGAGATCCACCTACCTCTGCCTCCCGAGTGCTCAGGATGATTAAAGGCGTGCGCCACCACCGCCCGGCTGAGTCCCCTGTCTTGAGAACATTCGACAAAGTCATAGCAATCAAGACAGGGTGGTATAACCACAAAAAGACACATAGATCGATGGCACAGAACAGGACAAGGGCATGCTCGTATCCACAGGCAGCTGAGGGCTTTCATTCTTTCTTTTTTGAGGCAGGCTCTCTTGTGGCTCAGGCTAATCTTGAACTCACTATGTAGCTGAGGCTAGCCTTCCACTCTTCCTGCCTCTGCCTCCAGAGTGTTACGTGCGTCACCATACCTGAGCGTCAGTTGATTTTTGGCAAAGGTGCTAAGGACACACACTGGAGAAAGGGCAACTTCCTGCATTTGGATTTATGAATATTCATCATGTTCTTTGGGGGTTGGTAACTCAGTTCACTTACTGTGTTGCATAAATCGTTCTGTCTAATTTCTGTTTTCCCTGGATAAGCAGTGGTCCACATCTCTCCGTCCTGCTTTTAAATTATTTATTTTGGAACAATGACTTTATTGTGTATGTATGTTTGGTTAGCATGTAATAATTATGCACAATAATGGGTTTCATTACGGCAATATTATACATGTATGTATTGTATAGTGATCATATTCACCTACTCTTTCATCTCCCTCCTGATAATCCCCTCGCAGTTCCTAACTAGTCTCTCCTCTACCTTCATCTCATTTTTCTTCCCGTTTTTTTAAGACTCAGTGAGTTTCATTAGGTTTATTTCCAGGACATGGGTCCAGATCATCTCCCCCTCCAAGCAATAGTAGCTGCCTTGAGATCCTCAGGTGGGTGGGCCTCGGGAATCCCTTCCCAATAGTGGGTTTCACTATATTATCACCGGACCTTAGCCTTGTTGACTAGCCACATTGTCTTCCTCTGCCCCTGCCCCAGCCTCCTCTGGCTCGACCCCCCCCCCCCACACCCCTTCTCTGTCTCATCATAGATCATAGAGGTATGTAGAGTTCAATCTAGGTTTTGTGTACAAAAATGCTGGATTTTGTGTTTTTATACTCCCATTACCCTCTCTAGCTCCCCTATCCTTTCCTTTTAGACTTCTTCCTCTTCCTCATAGGACCGCTCAACTTTTGCATCGCGAGTGTGTGTGTGTGTGTGTATGTGTGCATGTGTATGTTTAAATCTAGATTCTGCATCTCTGTTTTGTGTGATGGAAAAACTCCACAAATGGACAGTAGTATCAGGACATAATATCATGAATGTAATAAATCAATACAATTAATGTAATTAATGAATATCATAAATATAATTATTGAGTGAAAAAATCTAGATTCTGCATATGAGATAAAATACTCAATACTTGTCTTTCTGAGTCTGGCTTTACTGCATTTAACACGACGCTGTCCAGTCCCATCACTTTCCTGCAAATGGCAGGATTTCTCTCTTCTTTACTTCCCTAGTGGGTGTGTGCCACTTTTTCTTCCATTCATCCGACAGAACTCTTCCCTAGCATGCGTGGGGTTCTAGGTTCAATAAGTAGTGCCACAAAAAAGTAGGAAGGAAGGAAAGAAAATAGATTGTTGATCATCATTGGTGAAAATGTGAATTAGTATAGACATGATGCAAAGCAGAAGCGTGTTCCTCAAAAGATTAAAAATAGAAATACGGTACAGTTCAGGATTCCCTTCAGCACATCTAGGCATGTAAAACAGTTCTCATAGGAATCGAAAGTAGAAGGCAAGCTGGGTACCAGGAGCTGAGCAGAAGGGCAGGTCAGTGGATTCCACTTTACAATGATGTACTGCCATGATCCAGCAGGGGGGGGGGGGGGCGGAGGAGGAGAATCACGAGTCCGGAGTCTGTGGCCAGTCTGAGCTGGTTGGGGAGACCTTGTCTTTATCGAAACAAAAGCAACAACTAAGGGGCTAGAGATGTGACTCAGCCGTTAAGATCACTGACTGCTCTTCCAGAGGACCCAGGTTCAATTCCCAGCACCCACAGGGCAGTTCACAACTGTCTGTGACTCCAAGATCTGATACTCTCACACAAATCTGACACCCTCACACAGATATACGTGCAAGCAAAACATCAATACACATAAAATAAAAATTAAAAAAAAAAAGCAAAGTCCTAATGTGCTGTCTATGGTACAGTGAAAACAGATGGAAGGTATTTGCTGAGTACCTCAAAGGGCCAGAACAAAGAAGGTTTTTTGTTTGTTAGTTTGTTTTTGACCATAAAAAAATAACTGTTTGCCAGGATGTTTAACCTGATTTTAAAATTACATAAAATCACAAAATGTACATGTGTATCCAAGCAGTACTTGCTACACTGTTAATATTACTTTATTTTGTATCTGTTAAGGTTTGTTTGTAAAAGGAAACACTGGTTGGGAAGGGAGCAATAAAAAATAAATTACATTAGAAAGGAAACAGCATATGTTCCTTAAAATCCTTCAGTGATGCGTAAGGCCTGGGCACTAGATTAAGACTGGGCACTACTTCTCTCTTTCTCTTCTTAAATTGTGACATATTTAGACATTTGGAAAATGCAAAAATTATGTGAAAGACCCCCCCCATTGTATTCCTACCATCTATATTTAATGTGTGTATATATATTATGTATAATGTATACATAATATTCAATATCACAGATAAAACTATGCTAATTATACTTCTTTCTGAAGAGACAGCTCCTCCTATGCCACAGTTTTGTGTGAAGATTTACTATTTATTTATGTGTATGTGTGTACCTGTGTATAGGTTTGTACATGTAGGTACAGCACCCTTGGAGGGTAGAGGGTATCAGATCCTCTGGAGCTGGAGTTATAAGGAGCTGTGAGTCATGGGGCATGGGTTCTGGGAACTGAACTCTAGTCCTTTGTAAGAGCAGCAAGCACTCTTTTTTTTTTTCTTTGCTTTTTGTTTTTTTTTTTTTTAAGATAGGGTTTCGCCGGGCGTTGGTGGCGCACGCCTTTAATCCCAGCACTTGGGAGACAGAGCCAGGCGGATCTCTGTGAGTTCGAGGCCAGCCTGGTCTACAGAGCGAGATCCAGGAAAGAAAAATAATAAAAAAAAACCCTATCGAAAAAAACCAAAAAAAAAAAAAAAAAAAAAAAAAAAAGATAGGTTTTCTTTGTGTAGTTTTGGTGCCTGTCCTAGATCTCACTCTATAGACCAGGCTGGCCTCGAACTCACAGACATCTTCCTGGCTCTGCCTCCCGAGTGCTGGGATTAAAGGTGTTCATCACCACCCCCAGGCATTTATTCCATTGTGTATTGTTAATATATAAAAACCTGTGACACAAGAGTTTTTAAAGGATACAAATTCAAAATCAGCTTTGAATTTTTAAAACTATTTTTCCTCCAGGGTTTAATATTCCTTTTTAAGCATTTTTAAATTTTGCATGTATCTGTTTTCTAAGAAGGGAGAGAAGAAGTCATGGAGTTGAAGGGGGGTGGATGTGGGGAGGATCTGGGAGATGAGAGAGGGGAAGTCATGATCAGAATATACTGTAAAATTCTTTTTATTTAAAAAATACAAAATAGGGGTTGGGGTTTAGCTCAGTGGTAGAGTGCTAGCCTAGCAAGCACAAGGCCCTGGGTTCGGTCCCCAGCTCCGGAAAAAAAAAATATACAAAATGGGGCTGGAGAGATAGCTCAGAGGTTAAGAGCACTAGCTGCTCTTCCAGAGTTCAATTCCCAGCAACCACATGGTGGCTCACAACCATTTATAATGAGATCTGGCGCCCTCTTCTGGCCTGTAGGCACACCAGAACATTGTATACATAATAAATACATAAATCTTCAAAAAATAAATAAAAAATACAAAACAATTGAAGAAAAGAAAATTGAGTATGACTAGATTGTTCTGATAATCAGATGCACATTCACTGGCATCCTATTGTTATTTTTAAAGCAACAATTTCCTGGTCGCTCAGGTGACACATCTTCCCCCCTGCTCAGGTGTCCTTGCTTCAACAATTCCTCTTTTACTTCCTTTGTTGTGTAAAATTGGCATGCTTGCGGGGGGTGTGGGCGTGAGGGGGGGTCGGAGGGGTAGGCTTTCTGCTTCCTGCACGTGGATCCGGGGGTTCAAACTCAAACTGTTGGGCTTGGCTGCAAGTGCCGCCACCCGCTGAGCCACCTTGCTGGCCCTTCCTTTTTTAAAACCTTCTTCTTCTTTATACATTCTGCATATTAGATGGAAGTTTTAAATATGTATGCAATCAAATCCCTACGGGATCTATGCAATCAGCTTTCTTCCTTTCGAGTTTGTGTTTTTGGAATCTTATTTAAGAATTTTCTCCTCATCTCAAGGTCATTAAAGTATTTTGGTGTAATTTTTTTTTTTCTTCTTTTTCTCTAAAACCTTGTTTTTTTTGTTTTTGTTTTTGTTTTTGTTTTTTTTTTTGAGTCCCAAGTTGGCCTAGAAACCTGGCCGTCCTTGCCTTCATTCCCTGAATGCTGGGTTACAGTGTAGTTCTAGACAGATGTGACCAAACCTTCTAAGCACTCTGGTGTCTGCATTGTATTCTTGACTTGTTCCTGGGAATGTGTGTGGAATGGTCCAGGGAGCCAGTCTGCCATGTGGTGGACAGTGTGTCCTGTCACGGTTTAAGCTCTGGAGATCTTGACGGTGCTCCTTTCTCTGGTGTTATTGGACCACACAGAATCAGGCGACTTCAGTTACTTCAGCTTTATAATGAGTTGTATTTGGCTTATTCTTTATTTCTTTGACAGAGTCTCAGTGTAGTCCAAGCTAGCTCAGAACTCACCAGGCTAGCCTCAAACTCAGTAATCTTCAGTCTCAGCTTGTCTGGTGCTGAGATTTCAGCTGGGAACAACCAGAACGGAGCTATTCTTGACTGTTTCATATGTATTTTAAAGTCCACAGAAAGCATGGGGATTTGGTTGTCATTGCATTAACTGCAAAGATCTCTGGGAGAAACTGACATGGCTAACACAGCAATCCTGACTGTTTTATATGCTAGAGGCTCCATCTATCCATGTCCTTGTATGTGTTTGCTTGCTTGGATTTTAAAATCTCTCTCTCTCATGTGTATATGTGTTGTATGTATATGTTCATATGCAAATGTGCATGCTGGCATGCTGGTGCATGTGCACACATGTATGAGTGCATGCAGCTGCTAGAGGTTGATGTTGTGGGTCACCTTCAATCTCTCCCCACCTTGTTCGTTGAGGGTTTTTCACTGAACCTGGGGCTCATCTATTTGGCTATGCTGACTGACCAGGGACGAGGACCCACCTGTCTCCACCTCCTAGAACAATGAGAGATGGACATCACCTTGCTTGGCTTTGTATGTGGGTGTGGGAGCCCCAAAGTCCGGTTCTCATGCTTGCAAGTCAAGCCCTTTAATGACTGACTCATCTCCCTAACCCCCTTGTTTGCTTGTTTTTAACAGAAAGTTTAGACTTTTCTCCATAAAAACCTGTGTATCTTTTGTTATATTTATGGCTTGCAATATTGGTTGTTCTTGGTTCCTAGACTTTAACTGATTTTAGTATCTGTTATAATTCAGATCTTGAATGCCACCCTCCCAGGAGCCAGGTGTTAAAGCTTTGGCCCTCAACCAGTGGCGCTATTGGGAATGTTAGACTCCTTCAGAGGGGTACCTAGCTGGAGGGAATGGGATCATTGGAGGTGTGCCATTGAAGGAGATGTTGCGACCCAGGCCCCTTCCTTTTTCCTGCTGCTTCCCAGTTGGCCTTCTGTGAACAGTCTTCTCATGCCGTGCATTTCAAGCAAGATGAACCACGCTGTCATAGGCCTGAAACAACCATGGGGTCACCATGGACTAGAACCCCAGAAATTGGGAACCATCCCTGATTCCCCCTGCACACCCACCATGGACTAGGCCTCCAGGATTTACCTGTGTCCCATTTTAATAGCCAGGTAAATGCTATAAGCAGAAAAAAAGTGCTGTCCTTTCCCATCTGTCCGGTTTTGGTAAAAAATTGAGACTAACAATTAAATGACTATAATCAGGTAAGTGGTTTCACCATAGAAGAAGGCTATCCTGTGCTTGTTCATCTGGTGCTGGGAATTGAACTCATGGCTCCAGCAAGAAGCAATGGTCCCCTACTACCATCCCCAGGCACCCTTACATCCCTAAGTTGTAATGCTTAGACTGTAGCTAAGAATTTCAAATTTCTTCTCTCTGTTGTTTGTTTGCTTCTGGTTTCCATATTATCTAATCTGTATTATCTTTAGCTCAAAGTCTGTGGTCTTTGGCTATTCATTCTCACTTAGCGGCGATGGGTGGGAGTATACGTTAGGGTCTCTGCATAGGTCAACATTTCTTTCCGTTTGCATGCTGGGATGGGGTGAGTAGGGGGTGGGAAGGAAAGGAAGCAGGAGGGAAGGGGCTCAGGTCTCACTGCTTAAATGCAGAATTCCATCCAGCCCTGCTGGAGATGTTTTCATCCAGCTTGTTGCCATATCCGGTACTCTGGGACTGGTCTCTTCTCCATAGCAACAGATGCTCACAGTGAACCCTCTCTGGTACCTCTGAGGGTAGGGAAGGGGATGGTGTTCATGGTGTTCTAGGTAGAGATTCAGCTCTCCCGTTTCCAGTGCCTCGCCTCACACTGCCACACCTCACACTGCCACGCCTCACACTGCCATGTTTGAGGTCACACCCCTTGGACACTGACAATCCTAGCACAAAGGCTAAGACAGGAGGGTCCTGTGTTTGAGGACCACCTCTGCTACAAAGAAAGACCCTGCCTCAAAAACAAACAAACAAACAAACAAACAAACAGAATTATACCCATTTCTTGGATTTGTACAGAGTTCTATTTTTCTAAATGTTATGAGTTTTTTGTTTTATATTGTTTTGTTTTTTCAAGACAGGGTTTCTCTGTGTAGCCCTGGCTGTCCTGGAACTCACTCTGTAGACCAGGCTGGCCTCGAACTCACAGAGATCCACCTGCCTCTGCCTCCTAAGTGCTGAGATTAAAGGCATGCATCACCACCACCAGGCTATGAGGTGTTTGTTTTTCTTTTTTGGTTTTTGTTTTGAATAAAATGGTTATAGAGTATTGAAAATTAGTATTTGTGTGTATATGATTTTATATAGACTTCTATTTTTCTAAGTAGTGTAATATTCTTTAAAATGTTAAAGATGTTATAAACTCTTTACTAAAAGTTTAAAAATACCATACTATCTTCCAAAACTACAGAATCTCTTTGCCTTTATATTTTGGGGAAGGGAATGGATCTGGAATGTGGTTTAAAATTCTTCATTAATGAATTATCATTGGGTTTACTGCTATATTTGTACAAGGGCTCTAACATTTCCCCAGTTGGCTCCCCAAGCCACTTCAGGAATATGCTTTGGATAATTTATCTTTCTTTGCTTTGATGGCTTGAAATGGTGACTTTTATGTTAAAGTCCCATTTGGACTAAGGTCCTTTCTAGGATTTTTTTTCCTCCTCGTTGTTTCTTTTTACATCCTCCTCCATTTCTCACATCATCTCACTCGTCACTACAGTTGAATATTAGGTGTGACTCTCGGCTTCGCCAGTGTCAGGTTAACAACAGCTCTGCTCTTCATGCAGCGGTCTGCAGAGCATCCCTGCGCACGCTCCCTTCAGAAGCCCTGCAGCGACCATGTGTTCTCTTCCTCCCTCTCACTACATCCGGTCCATCTCACGCTGCGTGTTCACCTGTGGAAGGCAGAGGCCACCGAACCCATACGGGGTTAAATAGACTTTGTTATAAAGGAGACAAATAACAAAACCACAAGTCTTTAAATTCGACAAAAGAAACTCACAAACCAGCCCGAAACAAGCAGGGCACACACAGTCACTTTTTAAAAGAAGCTAAAAATAAGAAATTATTTAAAAATGATAGGACTGAAATTACTGGTACCAGTATAAACACACCAAAATATATTAAAAGGAAGAATGGTTGGATTATAAGCAAGTAACATTTATTCATTCATTCATTCATTCATTGAGATCAGTCTCACTGTATAGCTGAGGCTAGCCTGGAACTTCCTATGTAGACCAGGCTGGCCTTGAAGTCACAGCAATCCTCTGAAGTACTGGGACTAACCATGTCCTGCCACACGTTATATTTACATTATATACTTCATACACAGAGCACAGCAAATTAAAAATACTCAGAGTTTCTAAGAAAATACAAGGAAAAGAAAAAGTCGTTCATGGCTGGGGGTCTAGCTCAGCTTGCCTAGGGTGGGCAAGGCCCCAGGTTCAACATCCAGCACCATGAAACAAAACAAGAGTGAGACTGAATAGTGTAAGCGGACATGGAGGCTGGAATATGGAGGTAAGTGTGGGCAACACTAAGCAATGAATAGGGGCTTAACTATCAGGCAGGTGAGGAGGCGTGTATGACAGAGGAAATGCTAAGAAGGGCTTTGAGTGTCCACAGGTAATGTGAGACAGGTGGGGCCAGTATCTGCTGTGCCTGTCAACAGTCACCTCAAGTAGGAGTTAGAAAAGAAGGAAAAGATGGATCGGGGATGTAGTTCAGCTGGTAGACTGTTCACCTAGCACACACCATCTCAAGCATGCCATGAAGTGGGCATGTGGCTCACTTGGTACACACCATCTCTACATGCCATGAAGTGGGCATGTGGCTCACTTGGCACACAGAATCTCCCGTGTGCCATGAAGTGGGCATGTTGCTCACCCAGCACATACCATCTCAAACATACCATGAAGTGAGCATGTTGTTCACTTAGCACCCACCATCTCTAGCATGCCACAAAGTAAGCATATTGGTGCACATCTGTAATCCCAACACTTGAGTGGTAGAGGCAGGAGGGTCAGAAATTCAAGGTCCTTCTAGGCTGAATGCTAAGTTCTAGACCAGTTTGGGCTCCATGAGATCCTGTTGGGAAAAACAAAACAAAACAAAACAAAACAAAAAGAAACCAGGCCTGATGCACATATGAACTCACAGAGATTGTGGCAGCACGCACAGGGTCTGCACAGGCCCCAGGGTTGAGAGGGTCAGTGAACACAAGCCTCCATGCCTAACTGAGAATCTACCTCCAATTGATACCGCTGCAAGGGAAAACTCAGTTTTCTCCAGTGGAGCCTCACTGGGTGTGCAAACCACACTTAAGGGCAGGCTCCATGTCTAGCAGTAGACAGCAGCACAGAACAATCTCAATGGGATGTTTGGAGATTTTTTCTTTTTTCATATTGCTTTGTTTAGGCATTTCAAAAAAAAAAAAAAAACCTTACTGGTCTTTTGCTTGTAGATTATATTTTCTAATTTTGCATTTTTATGTTTTTTGTGTGTTTTTCATGAATTTTCTTTGTTTCTTCATTGTCCCCGTCCCCCTCCACTCCCTCCATCCCCCCACCCACCTTGTTTTCTAAAGAGAAAGAAAAAGAAAGCATAAAGCATGGAATTGGATGGGTGGGGAGATCATGATCAGAATATATTGTATGAAAACATTCATTTTCAATTAAAAAATTTAAATTAAAAAAAGCCCAAAAGCACACAAAACAAATAAATGAACAAAAGAAATAGTTATATCTTCTGGTAAAAAAATAATGACAGCTGGAATAGAACAGAGAGAGAAAGATCAGTGTAACTGAAGGTGAAAGGTCAAATGCACCATGAGGAGAAATGTCTGCTGGGATGAAAGAAACGAAGGGGAGAACCTGAAAGAAGTGGAGAGTGAGGAGACTCAGAAGAGGGCAAACACAAATCTGAATGCACAAGTCCTCTACAGGGAATGACTGCCATGGAATGCCAGAAACAGACGAACACATTTGTGCTTTCCCACAGTGTTGGAACAGCAATAGATTTATTGCTAGCAACTTGTTAAAGAATCCCACCTTCTTTGGTAACCTAGTCAAGGCAATGTGGGTCCTTTTAGTCCAGACTTAATCACTAATATCAACTCTCATATTGCACAGCACACAGTAAGTGTATCTATAAATGTATATGCATATATATATCAGAATAAATACAAGGTAAAGAGGGTACAACAGAGTTCACGAGCTTCTAGAAATGGGTCGGGAGAAATGCAAACAGAGCCTGTATAGATAATAAGGGAACCCAGAGCAGCCCCAAGGAAGCTTTCGCTGTAGAGGTCAGGCAGTCAGAAAGTGAGGTTTGAGATCCAAAGTGTCAGCTACTAAGGCCAGAGGGTAGAACAGGGTCGGACCAGGAGATGATGGGCTCAAGTCCGAACAGGTGAGGAGGTAGGTCAGCGGTGGGGCAGGCTGCATCAACGACAGAAGACAGCTGAGACGAAGCCCCAGGAACAGTCGGGCATTCTCTGCCTGCCAGTTCTTGAGTTGCACACCAGCTATCGGACAGGTTGGCGAGACTATCGCCATCACAGTGCTAGGTCCATGGAGTTCGGGTAAGGGAGTTGGACCCTTTCTCTGGCCCGGCACATCTTCTAAGTTCTTGGTCCTAGTTTTCCTGATGCAGTTTTAATACAGCCATGTGACCTTACAGTCTCAATCCACCCTGGTAAATCACAGGGAAGCTCCCTCTCTACTCCCGGGAATAAGTCTTTGAGACTGTGGTGTGTGAGTGGTACTGGACAGATGATGTTCACTTGTCCACTTGGCAGTACAGTTACCCTCCACCCTCCAGACAGAGTTAAGGGATGTTTGGAAAATGGAGTCTCTCAGGGCAAGACACACCGAGAACCGTTTTACACAATATGGGATAACTAAGACCATGGCGCAGCCTGGTCTCAACACAGCCTTTCCTTCCCTCCTTTTGGAGACTGAGCTCTGAGCACTGCATGTCCCCAAGCTTCTCAATCTGTGGTTGGGTTCATCCATGCATGCAGAAGCCACGGCTGGAGGAAGCCACAACTGCATGTTTGAGTATGACACAGGAGGTGACCTGTAGATGCAGTAGGACTTCAGATCAGTATATACCTGACTTTGACGTCTGTCCTTCCTTCCCTTGTTAATAGTTTGACTTTTGCAAGGCCATCCAAAGATGAAGAACAAGAAACCGGACCCTACTGTGACACCCGCTGGGGTGATGCTATGAGAAATATGCCTCATTTGACGGCAGAGTCCTACGCAATCACTTGTCTTAGTTTAGGTCATGGCCTAAGTGACTAAGTGAAGATAAGCAAAGTGCTATGGCATTTGTATGGGCAGGAATGCACTAGAAATTCCATGTCATAGGATACCCTCCTGCCATTGCCTTGGCCTATCTCCCCACGTTGTCAAGGGAGAGGCAGGATATCTGTACCATTGCTGCCAAACACCATGACATATCTCTCTTTTTACCCCGTGCTTGGTATTTCTTTACATTTTTTGTTACACTTATTCATTTAGTCTGCAGGCCCTGCGTTCTCCCTATGCACCAAGCAGGTATGAACCAAGGATGGATGGAAGCAGGCAGTGGAATAGCAGGGCTGTTCCTACTGCTTCTCTCCTTCATTTCCAGGGTCCTCCCCTTATGTGGGTGGGTGTTTATTCTTCTTAGCCCTCTCCAGTTTCCTCTTAGGGAGTCTGGTCACACAAGGGTCATGCAAACAAAGCAACTTAGCCCTGTAGGGAATGGTTCGACGATTGGGATTATGATTAAGCTGTAGACTCTGGTCAAGGAAACAGCTTCTCAGACTCGAAGTGGTTAGAATTCCTGTGGCATGGTGGCATGCTATTTAACATCAAGTGACACTGAGTAACTGAACACTCTCAGAGGCTGGGCAAAAATTATGGGATGTCATGGTTTGGAGCAAGCTCCTGTTCCAGGCATCAAGAGTTCAAAGTCAGAACGGAGATGAAATGGCTCCCAACCACATGACACCTTTAAGGAAGCAGCTAAAACCCAGCCAGACCAGCTCTCCCGAACACTGAGTCCAGGCTGAGTCCCGAGTCCAGGCTGAGTCAGCTGGACAAGGAAGCTGGCCTTTGCTCCACTCTTTACAGAAGAGTAATGTGAGGTGGGGGTGGACTGTGGTGGTAAAGCTCTTGCGTAGCATGGATGAGGAGGTCGTGGGTTCTGTCCCCAGAGCTGTAAAGACCAGTTTTAATTTTTATTGTCTGTGTACTGTTATCATACAACAAAACCTTGTTTTATTCCTGCCCAGTGGGAGCCCTTGTCTGATTTTGTAGAGTGGAGACTGCTTCAATTTCATGGATCTCCAACAAGGCCAATTAGATTTGTAAGTAATTCTGCAGTGTTTTCCTTCGACAAGTGTATGACCTGTGTTTTATTTTCATGACCACTCCGTGAGACAGTCCTACTAATCCTGTGTTATAAGGGTTTGGGAAGGTTAATGACCTGACCAAGTGCTCTAGCACCATTGTTATTATATATAATTAACACAATCCTCTTTGCAATTACGTATGGGGTAGCTTAATTTACAACAGGCATCTGGTATCTGACGTTTACTGCAGCGGTAGTCAGACATGAAATCAGCTGCAGTGTCTTGTCAACAGATGAACAAAGAAAATGTGGTGCCTGTAAACACTCAGTGGAACCTGTCATTTGCTATAACATAGATGGAACCTGACAACATGTTAAGTGAAATAAGCCATCTCACAGTTTCAATCATAGATGGGTCATTCAGAAGCTGGTCCATGGTCACTGGACGTTGGGGACAATAAGGAGATGGAGGGATGGGTGTTCAGTTATAGCTGTACAGAGGTCAGGAAACATCTGGCTTTTGGGCATCTCTTCATTATGTAATGATAATGCCTAAGTAGCAGCCACTGATTTTCTCTGCTTTCGGATGAGGTCCTGGTAGGTAAACTCCTGTGTGTTCTGGCCTCTTCTGCCCTGATGATCACGGATAAGAACGCAATCTCCAATTGCACTTTACAAGGCAGGGAAATACACAACTTTCCTTTTAAAGTATAGCCTAGGCTGGCCCTAACCTTGTCATCTTTTTGCTTCGCCCTCTTGATTCCAGTGTGTACCCACAGCAGCTGGGAGTGGCGCACATGGGTGTGTGCATCCAAGCCGAGGAGTGAATCTAGGGCCGGGGGCTCTGAAACTGGACCATACTCCAGCCTTCCTGATCCTTTCAGAGGGCTGGATGAGGTCTGTGGTGCTTTGCTGATGGCAATCTGCTTTATTTCATCTAGTGCTTTAATTTCATCTTACTCTAAAACACTCACACAAACACCTACAACACCAATTATTGACTGGCCAATTATCTGAGTATCCCATGTCCTACCCAGTTGACACATAAGACTAACCATTGCAGAGAATAACCTCAAGAACTCAACAAAGTGAGAATGAGTAGGGGCTAGAATCTCAGTCTGATTTAGAAGCCTGCAATCTCTATACACATCCATGCCATCTCAAGGAGGTGATACGTGGCTAGCAGGCTTCGCAGACCAACACCAGCAATGTCAAGCTTGGTCAGAGCAGTTTCTTTTTTGTTCACAGATAATGAAATATGTATTTGTCCTTCCCTCTGTCTAACCCTGAGCTGACCACTTTGCTCGGACTGTCAGGGACACAGAGGTAATGGTGCACACAGGGCAGATGGGAGAAAACAATGGAAGGTGGAGATACTCCTTTACATGTCCAAGAGGATGAGAAAAGCCAAATAGACTAGGAACCCTGGCCTCCAAAGGGACAAAGTCCAGAGTGGTGTAGAAGGGCTGCTGCTTCAAAGGGTTCCTGGCCTAACAATGAGGATCCCACACAGTATGTCCCAGCCCCAGAGCCTGGCACCCCAACTGTGGCAGCAGCTGTCATTGTCATATCTCTTGAATAGCTGTGGAAGCTGTGACTAGTATTAAGTGAGGTCAGGGGAATGGGAGACAAGCAAGCTGTCAAGGATGGCCATCACCTTGTGACGTGGATGGTTGTTGGAGCAGCACTGTAGACAGTGGTCAGCTCAGTTACTAATACAGAGTGGATAGGGGATTGCCTGGCGAGATGGCTCAGCTGTTATGAGTACTTGGTGCTCTTGCAGAGGTCCTGGGTCCCAGAATCCACATCAGACCTGAATACAGAGTGGATAGGGGATTGCCTGGAGAGATGGCTCAGCCGTTATGAGCACTTGGTGCTCTTGCAGAGGTCCTGGGTCCCAGAATCCACATCAGACAGCCCATAACTGCCAATTCCAACTCTAGGGGGGGTCTGACACCTTCTTCTGACTTCTCTGGGCACCTGTGCTCATGTGGTGCACACATAGACGAGTAGGCAGATACATACACATGTAAATAAGAATGTCTAAAAATTCATCATGCATATGCATTTATGTCTCTACGTGGGTATATGAACATGTGTGTAAGTGTCCCTGGAGACTAGAAGTGTTAGATCCCTGGAGCTGGAACTACAGGTGGTCATGAGTCACCCAGTGTGGCCGCTGGGAACCAAACCTGGGTCCTCTGTGAGAGCACTAACTACATACTTTTAACCTCTAAGCCATCTCTTTAGGCCCCAAAACATTTTTGTTTTTTGTTTTTTCGAGACAGGGTTTCTTTGTGTAGCTTTGTGCCTTTCCTAGAACTCACTTGGTAGCCCAGGCTGGCCTCAAACTCACAGAGATCCACCTGGCTCTGCCTCCCGAGTGCTGGGATTAAAAGCGTGCGCCACCACCGCCTGGCCCCAAATCATTTTCAAAGGAGGGGTGAGGACCAATGAAGCAGGTGACCTTATCATGGGGTGATGGGCTGTGTCAAGAAAGCCGCTGTGCCACAGGGCACCACCCCTCTCTCTGCTGCACCCTGAGCATGCCAACTCCGAACAGCCTGGACAGAGGTGTGTGGCTTTTACTTCTGTGGTGCTGGGGTCACGCCACACCAGGTGAGCACTCTACCGCCCAGCTGCACCCTCAACTGGGTCAAACTTGGCTTACTGGTTGGTTTTTATGCCAGCTAAGTCAAGCTTTACTGCTGATTGGATACATCACAGCCAAACCTGTTAGGGCAGGTTATTCAGAATGGTTCCCTGGTTGGGAAAGAAAATACAAAACAAAAACAAAACAAAACAAAAAACAAACAAACAAAAAAACCACAACCCAAGTTTAGCATATTAGATGTAGCATACCAGAACATAGAAAACAAACAATAAAATAAACAAACAAACCAAAATGGACTTTCAGGTTTGGAGAGGAGAAAATAGGAATGTTAGCTTCTGGACAATTATCTTTGTAGCCTTTAAAGCTGCATTCCATTGCGGGTGTTAACTTGAAACATTCACTGAATGCTGCTCTAGTCATTAACATTAGTGACCAAAATTTTAAAACTTTTCACTCAGGGATTAAGAACACTACTGGTGCCAGGGCAGTGGTGGCGCATGCCTTTAATCCCAGCACTCAGGAGGCAGAGCCAGGTGGATCTCTGTGAGTTCGAGGCTAGCCTGGTCTACAGAGATCCAGGACAGGCACCAAAACTACACAGAGAAACCCTGTCTCAAAAAACCAAAAAAAAAAAAAATACTACTGGCTTTTTCTAAACCATGGGGAAGTCGAAAATGTCAGCTACTAAAAGTGACCCTCACTTTAGGGGTACACAAGGTCAGGGACTTCAGTACACACACACACACACACACACACACACACACACACACACACACACACAAATCACAAAATGTAATTCAGGGTTCTGTGCTGTCAGTACCAGAGGCTGTGCACTAGGTGGCACTCTGAGCCCAGACTGAAGCCAAAAGACTGCGTGACATCATCTAGGGTTTGCAGGGTTGCGAGGGAGGTTGCTTTAAGTAGGAAGAGTGAAAAATGGACAGACTCAGAAAAGTTCACCATGGGGCTAGTGTGTTGGAAAGACAACAGCTGAGAAACTTAAAGTCACAATGATGAGTTGAACACATGGCTGGACTGTGTCAATAAAGATCAAACAAGGATTCTGGAGACAGCGCTGAGGCAGGAGGATTGGGAGTTCAAGGCCAGGGCTACATGGGGAGATCCTGACTCAAACAACAAACACAAAAGAAAACAAACCCCAAATAAACACAAGAGAAAAGGACTGCCCTGCAGGGATGGATGACGTAAGAGATTGGATTTTAAAGGAACTTTAAAATCAGACTTTCTGAGTTTAATGGATCCTGGAACCTGGAGCACACCTTCCATGCACTTAGATGAGCCTAGCCCAAGAGAGAACTCGGGCTTGTGATGGGAACAGTAGAAGATAACAACTTATCCCCATAGGTAAGCAGGCAATGCTGAAAATTATTTTCAATGAAAAATAAAACTGGGGGCCAGTGAGACGGCACAGCTCCCCCCCCCATCATGCACACACACACAGGAATAATGAATGATAAACTGGTAAATCTATATAACTCTGTTTACTCACCTGAGGCCTTGTGATGAATCAACTTCTGGCTGTCCTTAGGAGACAGGTTGGAAACATGAGGAACAGTCTGTCACCAGAGACCTATACAGGAGCTATCACCAGTGAGGACTATCTTTAGGACACAAGGCTGGCCCAGCATTCTCCCAGCATATGTTTGATGTGAAATGGCTTTCTTGTTGTTCAGGGTTGTGGTGGATAATTATGATTGCCAACTGGACAGGACCGAGAACTGTCTAAGAGACACACCAGGGTCTGTCTGTGACCTGGCTAACAGAGATGGGAAGATCTACCACCCACGGGGTGGCACCATCCCATGGCCTGGGGTCCTTGACGAATAAAGAGTGAGCTGAGCACCAATATTCATCTGCTTCCTGACTGTGGATGCCATGTGACCAGCTGCCTCAGTGGAATGTACCCCCAAACTGTTAGGTATTTTTGTCAGAGCAAGGAGTAACTAACTCCAGATACATAAGAAAGAGGTTAACAGTGTCCTATTGCCCGATGGAAAATCTTATTCATCTCTGCTCTCTACAGTAACCCTGGCGATTTACAGCTATCATGTTAACGTGTGCAATCCCTCTGTGGAACTTTGAGAAACTGTGGTGCTCATGATTGAACCCTGGGCCTTGCAGTGGGAGGCAGGGACTTTAGTCACTGAGCTGACTCCCAGTCCAGACTTCTTAAGCCTGTAATAAACCTGGGCTTTGCTCAGGAAGAGCAGAAACCCATCCTTGGGGAAACTAAAGTCACGTAGCATTGCCCTTGCTTTGGACCCATGGTGGTAAAGGGAGCAGCAAGTCTGAAGTGTTGAAGGCAATGGCAAACTTCCCAAGAACCTGCACCATGCTGAGCTCACTATCAGATCTGAAACTTAAGTCAAGCATCGCACTGCACTGACATCAGCAAACACATTCTAGAACTTTCGACAGGACCTTGGCTTGGTGCAGCTCAGACTTGGTGAGGCTGTAGAGGGACAAATATATATGGCTGCAATCTTCTTATTTTAACAAGGAAAGTACTTAGCTGGGCGGTGGTGGCGCACACCTTTAATCCCAGTACTCGAGAAGCAGAGGCAGATAGATTTCTGCGAGTTTGAGGCCAGCTTGGTCTACAAAGAGAGTTCCAGGACAGCCAGGGCTGAGAAACCCTGTCTCGAAAAACCAAAAAAAAAAAGAGAAAGAAAGGAAAGTACTTAAAGGAACTGATACCACTACCAACATTTCATTGAAGGATACTTCAATACCACAGACGTTGGAATTGTCTTACAATAAGAAGGAAATTCATGCTGATAACTTTTTATTATTATTTTTCCTTCCTGGATAGCTAAACATTTGACCCTGGTCAAAGTTTGGGGACCCATGTCTCCTATGTCACTTAGCACAACCATGTCTATTGAAAAAGCTGAAAAGTGAGGTGGCCCTGCCTGTCAGGGACAGGTCTACCGTGGTGGCTCAGGCCTGCGGCTCTGGCAGGAGAGCGGCCGAGGCAGTTGTGTGTTCAAAGTCAGCCTGCGCTCCACAGTAAGACTCTATCTCTAATACATCAATTGTGTCAACTAGCAGAATACACTCTCAAAGACAGCCTACACCACTTATGCGACCAACTGGGGACCTCAGCTAACGTTTATCTTAAAGCCAAATGTCACCATAATGGATGCAAAAATAAAAAAAAAACCCGTCCAACTGCCTGGAAGCAGCTATCATTTATCAAAGAACCCGTATCGTACAATGCCATAACTAAACGCTTGTCAGTTACATCACAAACTGTGATATCCAATTATGGGATGCACACATCCATCAGACAGATGTCACAGCATTTCTAAACATGGCCCCTCACATGGGAAACTCTAAGAGAACTCAAGACCTTTCTGCAGAAAGTGAGTCCAGGGTGACCGTCTTCTAGCCGTTTCTCCTTCCTGGGGAGACAGCCACCCATTTTATGTTGGTCTAAAATCTGCAAGCAAACCCTGGAAAGGCCAGTTAGTCCAATTTCCCGATTTAAAAGGCCGAGAAACAGGCTGGGGACATAGTTTAGTGGGTAAGGTGCCTGTTGTGGTTTGCATGAAGATTGGAGTCTGGCTTCCCAAACCCCCAAAGTTAGGTGCATTGGAATCTATTGCTGGGGGTTGGGGGAAGACAGGAGGATCCCTGGGGCTCCTTGGTCAGCCAATGATGCCAAACTGATGAGACCCAACAGTGACCTCTGGCCTCCACGTGTGACCACATATCCCATACGAACACACACAACATTCATACACTTGGGCCGAGGAGCCGAGTGGCTTTGCTGAGGTCAGTAAGTGGTCTAGAGAAGACATCACACTGCTCACCAGGGCTCAGTCAATGAGGGTGACCCTTGGAGCCTTGGGTGTTCAGGCAGAGCAGCAACTGTGATAGTAACACTTGTCTTCAAGCCTTGTAAGTTTAAAAGAAGAGGGGGTCCCTTTTATCTTCAAAGGTTGTTCCTTTACTAGCTTGAGCCACGCACTTGATTATTCAGAGTGGGAAATAAGAATTTCCTATGCTTTTGATTGAAACTAGTTATGCTCTGCAAGGCTGTGTGGCTTTGAGATCAATATACTTAAACATGGGCATCAAATCCCATCAAAGCCTTCAGTCCGAACTTGGGCTTAAGTTCCATAAGACTACATTATGGATATGTGATGTACACGTGTATAATCACATTCACATTGTGTGGTGCACGTGTGTGTTCACATGGAGGCCTGAGGTTGATACCAGTGTCTTCCTTGATAGAGCTCCTGTATTTATTGAGGCAGGGTCTCTTGCTGGACGCAGACCTCCTTGATTCGGGCTAGTCTTGCTATGGTAATCCTTACCTCTGCCTCCCAAGCGTTGGGATTACAGGCAAACCACCATGCCTGTCTGGCTTTTACATGGGCACTTTATCCACAGAGCCATTGCCCCAACATTCTTTGTGACTACTTGGCTGACATCACTGTGGTCTAGATTTCTGCTATTGGTGGATCAATCAAATATCCACAGCGATGAACACAAGGAAGTTGTTGCCCCCTTTATTGTTGACCTGGGCGACTTTAAGGAGAAGAACATTCAGTTAATTCTGACTGAAAACATTAGAACACACAAGCTGTATCCATGTCATCACCTTGGCCACAAGACAGTCAAGGTCATGGCAGGTTTCTCCTATGCTGTAAGAAATCAACGCAACTGCATCACACTCTATTAATTTCCAAGGTAACTAAGAAATAAGAAAAGGTGATTTTTTTCTTTAAACTTACAATGTACATGATTTTGAGAATAATTTAATACGTTAACCTCAAGATACAACTATATTCTAAGACCATTATTTTAAAGGAACGGATCCTTACAAGACCAAAATAACCCATATATCATGAGGTTGGTTTAGCCTTTCTTTTTTTTTAAACTCCTTCTTCTTTCAACAAATGTGCACCACGATATTCCAATAGCAAGGCTAATGCCATGAATGTGAAAGCTGCGATTCGCAAGGTACCAACCACATCTAGAACCCAGGGAGGCCAATCAGACAGAGTGAGTGTCTCATTCATTAATTCTAATTAAATGATCAGGTGACATCACAACACTCTGGGGTGCAGCATTGAAATTGTCCATTAAGTTTCTTTTTTCTTGATGATCAGCGGTCCCACGTTGTCTCCAGTCTCTTCGTTATGTTTTATGTGAGCCCCATCACAGAACGGAAACTAGGAAGAGAGAAAGACTGTAAAATGTCTAATCCCCACACCAGTCTGTGCTCGGCAGAGGGGTAGCGATGCCACATTCCCACACATCCCAGCTTCTACTGTTCTTGGCTAGCAAAGGTACTTCATTGAGCAGGAGGGAGAAATGGACAGGAGGATAAATCCAGATCACTACCCCAACGTCCTGACATCTGGTGTTGCATGCTGAAGACTTTAGCTGTGACTACCTACTGGCTACTGTTCTAGTGACCTATGCCTTTTGCCTATTTGTAAATAGGCAAAATAAAAAAAAAAAAAAAGAGAGATGTGTGCTGAGGGCTGAATCCTGGGTTTTGTGCACACTAGGCAGGCACTCTACCCACAATTACGCCCATGGTTCTACTTGTAAGAATTCAAGTTTATTCCATTAAAATCAATTTGTAGTTGTGTGTAGTGGTGGACATCTGTAATGCCAACACTTGAGAAGCAGAAGGATCAAGAGTTCAAGGCCAGCCGAGGCTGCATGAGTTCCTGTCTCAAACAAACAATAGAAAAAACACTTTGCTTAGGACCCCTATGTCAACATCTATGCAGCAATCTTGGCTCCAGTTTTTCCATTTTGCTCGCCCCTGAGCCTCTAGCACTTCCCCCTCTAATGCAGTTCATTTTGAAGGGTCCATGGAGACATTTTCTTCTGGAAATGTGATTATAAATTTCCAATGTTCGTTCATTTTTACTAATTCCACGTCATAGGTATAACTGACATTTCTGTGTCTGGTGGGAGAGGGACAAGCTAATCTCTGTCACGGTTTTCCAAAGAGCCAGCTTCTGCAGGGCACAGGCTTGCTTTCGCTGTGCTTACAACACAGACCAGGGAGCTCCTGAGTCCTGGCAGACTTCTTCTTCTTCTTCTTTTTTTTTTTTTTCCGAGACAGGGTTTCTCTGTAGCTTTGGAGCCTGTCCTGGACTAGCTCTGTAGCCCAAGCTGGCCTCGAACTCACAGAAATCCACCTGCCTCTACCTTCTGAATGCTGGGATTACAGGCATGCGCCACCATGCCTGGCCAGATTTCATTTCTTAATTAATTTTTATTTTATGTGTTATGGCTATTTTGTCTCCATGTACATCAATGCATCATGTGTGTGCAGTGTCCATGAAGGCCAGAAGAGGGTGTCAGATTCCTGGAACTGGAGCTACAGACTGCTGTGAGCTGCCACATGTGTACTGGGAACAGGAAATGGCAGTTCAGGGTCTTAAGTGGAGGAAGAGTATTCCTGGGGTGTGCTGTTGGACTATTACAACAGCCTATCCTTGATTCTTCCTGAGGCCCATATCTACTTTATGGGACAAGTCAATCCAGGGAACTCCCTCCCGTCTCCGTGATCCCTGTCTCCCATCTGCTCTCACCCACAGAAGCTCAAACTGGTAGCACTTGTTTTTTTGGGAACATAGGCTTTCACCAACTTGGACACAAAGTTTTAATTATTCTGTTGAAATGGCGGCAAAGGTCAGCTGCTAATTGCTTAATCCGAGAGCCTCGCCATCATCACCCACTCACCTGGCCGTGCTGACAGACCAGCTCAGCACCGAAGCTGGGAACACTCTCCTTCCCACTCTGCCGCTCTATCTTTACTTCTCCCCCGGGGCCTGTCCAAATCTGACTCTGCGCTGTCCAAACGCGGAACATCCTTTGAGATTTCCTCTCCGATTCTTATCGCGTCACCTTGACTCAGCAGTTCTGTTGGCCTCCGCTGCCACTGTGCCCCTAAGTCAGGACCACTGCTGCTGCACATTTCCTTTCAACCCTCACCCCAAACCCACTCTTTGCAACTCAACTCTTTAGCACTGTTGGGGGAACATTAGCTTTTCAAACTGAATGCCTTGTTTCTGTTAAAGATTGCCCCCTTTAAACCACAGGCTAAGATGCTGTAGTTTCCTTCCCAGTCTCCCTGACTAGTCCCTGCCAGGGCCGGAGAGACATCAGTGGCTAAGTGTGTGCTGCTCTTCCAGAGGACCCGAGTTTGGTTCCCAGTACCCACGTCAGGTAGCTCACAACTGCCTATAACTCTAGTTCCAGGGGGACCCAACTCTGTGGGTACCCATACGCATGCACATACATATAATTAAAGCTAATAAAAAGAAGTCTTTTTAAAAAGTCACTGTTTTTCGCTGATCCTGTTCATTTCTCTCCATTTCCACAGTCAGCATCCTGCTGTAAGTTACGTCTGAAAGACCCATGGCCCAAACCATGAGGCAAAGTTTTCACACTGGTTCTCCTCACGGACTCATCCCTGGAGGGCCCAAGCCTTCACCCACCCCCTTTCCACATGACTGCTTTCTTGCACATTTTGAGAAAGCATTGCTAATACTTGCGTATGCTTATGTATAAGCCTCCCATTTTCTAGAGGCAAGTCGAACTCTCAGACAATTTAGCCCAAGGCATAAGCACTCCCATTTATCAATGCACCGGAATCACACAGACAGGGCTCACCTGGGACACCAATGGTGGCATGGGAGCAGGGGTACCGAGTGAGTTTTAGGAATTTACATGTAACATCACTGACCGGAGAGCTTCTGTGACTGGGGGGAAGTCTCCATTTTTACTTCCTAAGGTTTGGTGAGCAGTAGGAATGGAGCCTACGTAGGCTCACCTTTTAAAACAAGTCTAGACTACAGAGCACCAAGAGATTATGTCCTAGTAGCTCCAGGAGCACCTGCTGTTCACATTCTATGTCCACACCGGGCCATCGTGGGACACAGTGACATCTCTTAATCTGTGTTTACTGGACCACACAACACCAAGCTACTAGAAGTGCTTACTGAAACATAGTTCCTCGGGGCTGTGATGGGGGATGAAGGCAGGAGGAGCAGGAGAGGGTACCAGTATGCACACGACGTGAGAGCTGAAAGGGGAACTTTTAGGGTTAGAAATGGCACCAGTAAGAGGTGACGAGGAGGAGGACAGGGGGAACAGGGAGGGGGTGGCAAAGTATGACGATATATATATTCATGAAAATGGTACAGTGAAGCCCATTTCTTAGCATGCTAACTAAAATATGTACACACATCCCCTTCCGGCCCTAAAAGGCCAGAGAGGCCCTGGAGAAAGGGCTCAGCTGTTAAAAGAGTGTGTGTGTGTTTTCTGCTCCTGTAGAAGACCCGAGTTTGAATCCCAGCTCCCAGCACTCTTGGGAACCTTATAACTGCCTGTAACTCAAGCTCCAGGGGGGATCTGATACCTCTGGCCTCTGCAGGTATTTGAGCTCATGTGACCATATCAACACATACACATGCATGCACGCACGCCCGCACACACAAAGATGGTATTAAAAACTAAAAAATAATAAAATAAAATATTCCCCCAAACACACTTGCTACTAGGTCTTTTTTTTTTTTTTTTGGTTTTTCGAGACAGGGTTTCTCTGTGTAGCTTTGCGCCTTTCCTGGAACTCGCTTTGGAGACCAGGCTGGCCTCGAACTCACAGAGATCCGCCTGCCTCTGCCTCCCGAGTGCTGGGATTAAAGGCGTGCGCCACCAACGCCCGGCTTGCTACTAGGTCTTACACAGCCCCTTCCATGTTTATGACAAGATTCATGATAGCATTCTCCACTGTAGTAAGCCTCTAACAGACTGCAATTTCAGAAAATAGTACTTTATATTATGTGTGTGGTTTTTTTTTTTTTTTTTAGATCTAGGGACCAAACTCATGGCTTCTGGTACGCTCCACCACTGCCTACACTCCCAGCTCAGCATGCCATGGCCTTGGAAATTAAGCTTTGGAACTTCATTTTCCATGAATGTGAACAGCAGCACATCCAGTGTTAGCATTTTGGGCCTCTCAGGACACCTGGAATTCTGAAGTCACCCAGTGCATCACCCTGTCCACGTCTAGAGCCTGCAGGTGTCATTTCCATCTGACAGAATAGAATTCTCATCACATGAAGTGGGTTTTAATGCATTCAATACAGCCAGGTATTTAATTACAGGAACTGCAGCTAAAAGAAGGCTTAGGATAGATATTACCAGTAAGAAATCTAAGCCAGGTGAGGTGCTGCACACCTATAGTCCAAAACAGGAAGACCGGCACCAGTGTAGCTTGGCTCCAAGGGGCCTCTGCAGCTTCACAGGCTACCCAGCAAGATCCTGTCTCACACACACACTTCGCTCAGTCAGTTTCTCATTGCACTTAGGCTGTGGAATTTCCTCCCGAGATCCCCTTGGGGAAGAATTCCCGAGAGAAAACCGAAGACATTTTTCCTTCATCTTTGGGAAAGCAAAAAAAACAAAAAAACAAAAAAACAAAAAAAACCCCTGATGGTTAACACAGTTTAATTCCTTGAGGGTATGAGGTAATTTCACTGCATGGCAGCTGCATGTTTGAGAAAGCATATTCCACAGGAGTATGGAAAGCTGTGTGTGCCGAGGCAAGCACTTGAGACAGAGGCAGGAGGGTGGCAAGTCCGAGGCTAGTCTGAGCCGCCTGGCCAGAGCCTGTCTCCGACAAAGAGAAAGCAGTGTGTGAAAACCAGGGAGGACCAGACCCCACAGAAACAAGGAGGAGCAGGCTCTCCACCAGCCTGGCACAAGGGCACACTGGCGCAGCACTCACCTTTTTGGACCTCCAGCAGCGGCAGTACACAGCCTTATCTCCCAGGTCCTCCATGTCGAAGGCGTGCACCACCTTGGGGTTGTCTTTCTGGACGTGAAGGTTCACCATACCTTTGGAACGAGTATCTTTAACGTAGAACTTTTTGTAAGCCAGGTAACCGAGAGCAGCTGTCCCGGCAGCAAACGTCACGGCTGCAATCCACTCAACTGCAACAGACAAGGGAGAGAGGGACCGTGAGAGGCAGTAGAGCTCCCGAAGCCCGACAAGCAGAGTTTTAAAAACCACATCCATGTCTTAGTTACGGGTAGGTGGCATGTGCTCACAGCACACGCCGAGGGCAGAGGGCAACTTCTGGGAGTTGGTTCTCTCCCTCCATCGCGTGGGTCCTGGGAATCGAACTCAGTTTACAAGCATGGTAGAAAGCACCTGTACCTGCTGAAGCCATCCTGCCAGTCTGATAAGGATTTTCTTTTTCTCTTTTTTTGACCACAGGTTAATTTTATTTAATCAAACAAATCTAACATGTCTTTGCATTGTTAACAAAAGCAGTAGGAAAAATATGTAACACACCTTTTGTTTGGACAGATGGTTTAGGCCAAACAAACAAAATTGAAGGCAACTCTTGGGCCTTCTTCCTTCCCTCCATTTTTCCTTCTCCCTCCTTCCTTCCCTGAGTCTCCTATAGCTGAGGTCTATGACCTTGATCCTCCTGCCTCCACACTCAGTGTTGTGCTGACTGTCTGGTGCCACCACACCCAGGCTTCTGGCATGCTACTCAAGCACCACCAACTCCTGGATGTTTAGGTCTGGCTTTCAATGTAGAAGTGATTTGGCAAAGTGTATGCAGAAATTCTAAGAACGGTGAGGCTCTGTAGGTGACGGTGATGGCTTTTCCTGGGTCCTCACCCACTGAATGATAACGATTTTCAATGTTACTAAATGACCCAGACACAGTGGTGTAGAGTTCTTTTCTCAAGGCTTTCCACCGCCCTCCCTAATACAGATGTGATTTTACTACTGAGTGGACAGCTAAGTTAATATAACAGAGGGAAAAGCAACGGTTATTTTCCCTTCTCTAAGACAGAAAAAGGGAAAGCAAAGCTTGATAATCTTTCAAGTACTCATCAACATTTTCAGTAGCACTTGTACCTGCAAATACCTACTGCTTAAAGAAGAAAACAAAACCTGAAAAATAAGATTCAGGTTATAAACAAAACAGAAAGACCAGGAGTGATGGTATTCATTAGCAAAAGAAGTTCACTTAAAGAGCAAAATCCCACAGTGGTTTTGAAATGTTTTAATTCAATCAAAACCCAGTGAACCTCGACATTAACACAAATAGAACCAGATCTGGACAAGACAAAGAGAGACCTGTAAACCCTGCCCCCGGCCCCTAATCACTGAGCATCCCCAGGATCTGCCTGGCAGGGTTGGTTCTAGGTCTGAAGTTATTCAGAGGCTACCAAAATCTACAAATTGCTTTCTCACTAAAATACAAAGCAGACTGTAATAGTCTCATATGAAACATCCAATAAATTCTTCATTTCTATTTTCTTTCTGAATTTCCTAAAACTTCATTTTAAGCCAAATGTTATTCTACTTCCCAATAATAATAAAAAATTGTTGGACTAACAGGCCATGTATTTATTCCTTCTGCATCCAAGGACTCCTTAGAAACCCAAGTGCTTAGCAGCCACCTCGGCTCCCGGCAGTGACGGCAGAAGCCAGGCTCAGCATTATCTGGTTGCCCTTAGCCCAGCAGAGAGTTGTCTAGTCCCAGCATGGAGGGGCTGCAGGAAGAAGTCGATCGATCAGGGTCAGGATAAACACACTGGGCTGCTTCCTAGCACTTCCTCATCAGGTCTTCAGTGTCTGAAATGAGTTCCCAGACTATCAAATAAAGCCCTAGGGAGATAAGTACAAAAACATTTTTATTGCCAAACACAATCCCATGGGCATAGTGGACCCCAGGATGCTTCTGTCCTGTCCCACAGTGGGACA
>CABHPP010108390.1:0-24095 GCA_902168425.1 Peromyscus attwateri
CATTTGTTCTGTGGACACACAGAGGATTTGGAATTCATGATTCGTGTCCAACTGGGAAATATTTTTGTGAGTTCTGCGGCGCTCAGGGCTGTCACAGACTGCTTGTAACTGGAGTCTAAAGTTATCTGGAAGGGTGCCCCGCAGCGTGGCATAGGAATCCGTGCGGTGTTCAGTGCGAACAATAACTTTGTAAGCAGCACAAGATAGAGCCAACCGAAATGAGTGGCACCCTGGCAGTGCCCGCAACTCACCTTGCTGAATTTTAGTCACTAGGTGATGGCGTGCTAGGATCCGGCTCATCCTGTAGGGAGAGCGCCGGGCAGTCTGATCCAATCGTAAGTACATCTCCTGGCTCTCAGGTGTCATGGGATTTAGATAGAAGCAGCCTGCAGCCGGGGTCCTGGGCACCTGGCTGAACATCTCGGGGGAGCTCCCACGGCCACCTCAGCTGCCCGTGCCTGTTCGCAGCTGTCTCCAGCCTCGGTCAAAGGCACCAAGCCCCAGGAGACAGCCACAGACCCAGCGATTTTTAAAAAGAGAAAGGAGTGCCAAAAGCCACAAGTCAGAATTCCAGCCCTCCGGGTCCCTCACGTGACCTCGGGAGCCAATCAAAGCGCGCGGAGAGGGGACTGGGCGTGCTCGTCAGCCCCGAGCCGGCCGAGAAGCTGTACCCCAGATCCTTCCTCACACCCGGCTTAAAGCAAATAGAGGACTGGAAGCACCTGGGGCTGAGCAAGACCCCAGGCCCCAGAGCCGAGAGAGGAGAGAGGCACAGAGAATTCAAGAGGGGCCGAACAAGCCCTGGCATAGGAACCCTTTCAGGTCATGAAAGTTAGAAAAAGTGTTTCGGCTTCCTAACGTCAGCGGCAACTAGGTTTAAAAAAAAAGGGGGGGGGGGGGGAGGTGTAGCTGTGTTACACGTCTTAAATAAATCATTTCAAATAAGCACGGGTCACTGGGTACAAAATATTAGCCTTCATTACAACGGAATTAATCAAATAAAACGTTTCCAAAGAAAAAACAAACTTTTTAATCCTATGTTGAAACCAGAGGTACATAAAGACCCTCTGGACCACCATGTGATGGAGCATCAAGGTCTCTCACAGATAACAGCTAAAGAGACGACTGTGCAGGGTTGTTTACTAAGCACCCAGCCATGCTCCCTTAATTTGTCTACTTCCCCAGTTTTTAACCACCATGAAACAAATGCAAAGTACAGGCTGCAGGTATCCTTGCAAAGACTATGGACAACCTGCTGAGCCCCGGGGAATGCTTGTAAAGACTTACAGGAAGGGGTCACATGGGAAGGGGGTCTCGATTTAAAAAAGAAAAAAGAGAGAGAAAGACAAACCCAATGCTAGTCAACAATAGTATTTCTGACTGGAGTGATGTAGCAAACAGGTAGAGATATTGGATAGGCTTTAAAAAACAAAACAAAAACAAAAAACAAAAAAACTCAATCCCAAAACAACAGAAATGGAGTCCTGGAATTCTGGGACACTGGGAAGAGCTCTCTCTGCAGGAGAGTTCTATACCCACATGCTCGCAGGCTGGGAACCAGAGAGTGTGGATACAGAAACTGCTACTCAGTTTGACCATATCTAAGGAACAACATGAGAGTAATCAGAATCTCTCCTCCCCATTTTTTTTCTCTTTAGAAGTGTTTGACCTCAAAAGAAAAAAAAAAAAAAAAAAAAGCCCACAGAAAACTTATCAAATTCTAAGCCAGGAACTGATGAATGAAGTTCTTTGGGCTGAGAAGCACATGGACATGTTGTTCTCACTTTTGGCTGACTCGGAATGAAAAGCAGCCTGTCTACTAACAGGAAACTTTCAGTCTAAAGTGTTAACAGGGAGCTGGAGAGATGGTTTAGTGGTGAAGAACCTGGTTTGGATCCCCAGCACCTACAAGGCGATTCTCCATCCACTGCCTGCAATTCTGGTTCCAGGCATCCCACGCCCTCTTTTGGTGCCTGTGGGTACTGCACTTATGTGCTGCACATGCACGCCCTCAGGGTCTTTAGAAGTTTAACAAGACCCCAGTCAAGACTTTTTTGTTGTCCCATGCTGCCCATCAGCATTTAGTGCCTTTCTTGGTGGAAATTTTTGCTGGCCTAATTTTATAACGAACTCTCATGGCGATAGTGAATAAGCCTCACGTGATGACTATGCGAAAAGAGACAAAGATAGTTCTTAGGTAGAAAAGAATCAGATCATGGGCTTCGTGTTCGTATGCGGGTCTAAAGATTCTTGCTCTCCCACAGCCTTTGTAGAAGGTGAGAGGTATGTGAAGCTTGGGATATCAGTAGCCTGGGCCCGAGCAGTTAAATTCTAACATAGTATCAGATGCCATCAGCTAAGCTCACAGCAGCAGCTCGGACTGCTGTGGGACTGAGACACTACTGTTGGCTACTTTGGGCCTGTGCTTTCGGCTGGACAGTCTAACACCAGGGGCATCGAGCCACATAGGGGACGTTATCACCTTTCACTGGGGTGAGTGAGGGTGTGGAGAAAGGGTGGAGGGAGGGAGAAAGAAGGGCATGGTGTTTAGGAATACTGTGTGTGATCCAAGAAGCTAAGTAAAAGCAGGAAATAGGGTGTAGTCGTTTTTTACAGTCAGGAATAACCCTTAAAGGCTGGACATCCCAAGCGCCAAAACTGTAGTTCATTGCTTTCTTGGCTACTTTTTTTTCAATTCATGGAATGATTCTTCCTCAGAAGTACTATAGTTACTGGGAAAAAAATCGTGGCATGTTGTCCTGTCTCCTTGTTTGTATAATGAGAAATGTGCTTTGAAAGAGCCTAGACGGTCTTACTCTGAAAACAACAAGATTGTAACTATGTATGATATGACATGTTATGACATGTAAGCACACGGACATGAAAACAACATTGTATAGATGGGCGACAAAGAACAAAAACTGAATTTGACAGGGGGTGGGTTGGATTCTTGATTGAAAGAAATGCAACTTAGAACAAAGGCCTGATACCACAAAAGCCAGCCAAGCGAATCCAAGGCCAAGAGCCCCATCTCCTCTACGCCATATGCAACACCCCTAAATCTTATATTAGAGTCCAGACAGTGTAGATGTAACCAACCGTCTTATTAAATAAGAAACACAGAACCAATGCAAAGAAGAAAGCCAAGAGGTCAGAGCTAAGAGCTAAGAGCTAAAATCTTACCCTTCCTCCTGCAGTGGTCCTACCTCTCCGAAGGAGAGCTACTTCCTGTGTTAAAGTCCTTATATAGAGTTTCTGTTCTGCCTTCTCATTGGTTGTAAACCCAACCACATGACCGCCTCATCACAGCCTGTCTGTATAGACCTCCAGGTGTTCTATGGTTGGTATTGAGATTAAAGGCATGTGTATCCAATGCTGGCTGTATCCCTGAACACACAGAGACTTACCTAGCTCTGCCTACCAAGTGCTGGGATTACAAGCTTACGCCACCACTGCCCTGCTTTCCTGTGGCTTGCTAATAGCTCTGAACCCCAGGCAACTTTATTTATTAACATACAAATAACATTTTAGTACAAAAGAAAATATCACCATAAGACAGTGTCTGTTAATCCAGCCAACTGCCCACCGTGGTTTTGTCATTTTATATTTCTAAAACAGTTTATTTAAAGCAGATGGGTGAGATCACTGAGAACTTGCTTTGCAGTAACTTATTGCCATCGCCATGAAACCTTTGCTCATGGATTGCCTTCCTCCCATGGTCCTGGTGGGGGAAAGCCCAACCGTGGTGGGCAGCTCTGTTCTCTTTAAAGTTACTGTTGACTTTCTGGCTTGTCCACCATGCACATCATGGAGACAACGGCCACTCTACTCTGGCGAGCAAGTAAGCGGAGAACTAAAGACTAAGGGAGGGAAGGAAAGGGGGAGAGACCCAAATGCAAGAGGATCTTTCATGGCTGACCCTTACTTCCGTTCTAACTCCTTTAAAAATGGGGAGGAATCTGTGGTGTTGGTTTCTAGTTTTCGCCTGATTTTTCCTCTCTGCCAATCTAGAACAGTCTTTGCTCACTGTTCCAGACACGGAACAGGCAGATGTAGATTAAAACAAAAAGGACGGAAAAAAGAAGCAAAGACAACTGAGCCGACTAACCAACCGTCTTGGGCACCTACCGCACACCAGGCCTCTACCACGTACAGTTCCTGTTTTTAACAAATCTCCTCATCAGCTCGTGAGGTACCATATTTTATGGGAAAGGAGGTAGAGACCCACAGAGGTGAAGTAATGGCCCAGGCCACAAGCAAGAGCAGGCAGAGCCACTGTGTGTCTCCAAGCTGATGACATTTTAACCCTTTCTATTATCACTCACTAGGAACAGGAAAGGCAAAGTCCCGCACTGTAAAAAATGCTGGAGAAATCATTAGGTGATAGAATGTTGGGAATATGTTGAAAATCATTATAGACTTCCTTATTGGTATGAACTCCTGGGATGTGTAAATAGAAATACAAGCATGGGATGGGTCGGATCCCACTGAGATTGAGATCTGTGCATCCTATAGCAATAAGTCAGAGTCCAGAACACTTGACTGTTGATGGACATGGGACCTCTTAGGAGCCGAGACTTGAGAACTAGCCTCAGCTCAAAGGGAAGCAGTGACTGTGCCCACACAACCGGGTCCATCTGTGACAAATCTGTTCTGCAACTGTTTCCACTGAATTGAAACATTTCCTCACAGGAGGAATTAAGCAGACTCCTAAGACTCTGGGAGCAAAATACATTTACAAGGCTCAGGAAATTCAGAATGTTACAGATTCTCAAAGTCCATTAAAGTGACCTCAGCAGCAGCAGTGGCGGGGGGGGGGGGGGGACACACCCTCCCACTGGGATGGGCAGAGGGGCCTGCAGGCTGTGCAGGGAGCTCCAGGGGTGCAGCAGTGTGAGTCAGCCAAGCTAGGCTGGGCATCTTAGTAATGCAGCTGTGTGCTCCTTTAAGGAACCTCATACCCACGGACCTGTAAGGACTTCAGTAAACTCACTGGCTCACCAGACTAGACTGGGGTGGAATGATTTCTTTCCGTGTGCCCCCATGTCCTTGTCCACTGCTTTCTGCTTACTTCCAGGCCAAGGGCAGTTGTTTGGCCTGTGCTGTGGTAGACACTCTCAAGGCAAATATTCCAGATGCAGTCAAAACCTTGACATTTGATCTCTAAACGAGACTTGGGATGTTCAAAACGCCCTCATCTCTTGATGGATGATCCCAGACTGGCACCCAGTGGAACCCTGCACCCACAGGGCAGAGAGCAAGAAGTGAGTGCCCTGGCAGGAGGCTGCTCTTTCAACTCCTTCACACACATTCCAGCCTCCTCTTCAGGCTTCTGTGTGGAGGGAGCCCAGGGAAGGCTGCCAAGCAAGGGAATGTCTGAGATACAGGTGGCAGGCAGAAGAAGTGCAGACCTGATTTAAAAGGCTGCTTTTGAAATCATATGAACCCATAGGTCGCCGGTGGATGTTAGTGCCTTCCCGTGGGGGGAGGGGGCACTATTTGTGATGTGTGTGCCCACCTCTGTCTGTGCCAATGGCCCTCCCAGCCTATGAGAACTACAAGCTTCATGCTAAGTGCCTGCAAGCCAGTGGTGCCAACGCTCACAGCTATGAGTACAGCCCTTGGTGACAGGCATCATACTGGATCTCCAGCTTCAGACCATGGCTCCCATTTTGAGGTCAGGTACTCTTACGGTTTCAGAACTGTGCATGGCCACAGGTTAACTCACCCCGAATGGGTCTTGCAGAGGCCCTGGGAATCATCAGTTCTAATTCAGATGGCCAGTGATCTTGTCTGTCCTGGCTTGGTGCCATGACCCATATTCAACCAAACTAAAACTGACTTGGCTCAGTTCTTCCATGGGCCAGAGGTCCCCTCCCCTTCAATCCAGGAGGCTCATCAATTAAAATTCAGTGCCATCCTGGGGTTGGAGAGACAGTTCAGTAGTTAAGAACACTGGCTGCTCTTACTGAGGACTGAAGCTTGGTTCCCAGCACTGACGTGGCAATTCACAATCATCATGACTCAAATTCCAGGGGATCTGACGCCCTCTTCTGACCTCCATAGGCACTGCACACACATGGTACACATACACAGATGCAGGCAAAACACTCATACGCATAAAATAATTTTTTAAAAACACCCTATTGCCTTTGGAAACATTATCATGACTATACTCTAGTTTGATTACCAGTCAGACCTGGGGACAGTCACGGGACACGTTAATTACATGAGGCTCTTACTGGCTCGGGTCAAATCCATCTCTGCACCGAATCTGTCCTGAGCAGTTTGTGGATCTGGGATTTAGAAGAGACATTAAACGTCTTCTAGTCCAGCTGATTAAGCACCACTGTAGCTTTCCTGTGAGACCAATTTCTCCTCTGCCTTCCCAGACCATAGTCTCTCACAGAGAACCCCAGGCTATTCTTCTGTACAGTTTCTAGCCAGGGGCCTTCATTCTGCCATGGGGAATGCAGCAGGACCAATCTATGTCTTCTCACAAAGAACTGTCCTTCAGGTGCTACCGGAGAGTCATTACACACCATTTATAAGAACCTTCTATAGGCTAGACCTTTCTTCTCATCTCGCCTCACGCTATTATTACTCCCCAAGACACTTGCTTTCTTTTGTACTGACTTCCGTCTGCTACCATCCCTTTGAAAATGTGGCACTTCCCCTAGGCTCAGAACCCCGGACGCAGGCAAGCAGTGCAGTATCACTGCAGTGAGCATGTACACTGAACAGCATCAGCTTTGCCCTTTTGTAATCTAGTGTGACATTGTAGGAGCGTTTGTCTGTTGTACTTTGGTTGTACTTATTTGTGAGTTCAGCTGTGCATCACTATGGCTGGTGTGAAAAGAATGACCTGAAGAAGAAGTAATGAAGACGGAAAAGAAATCACCATTACACCACTCTCTCAGAGCTGTGTGGGAGGCTGTGTCTGCTGGCCCAAACTGTTTTGTGGTTGATGGAAAGCTGTGTGGTGTTTGTGTATTCTCCTAATATCTGCCGTTAAGTGAGGATTCTCTGTACTCAACAACTTTGAACTCAAGGATAAGACTTGGATGTTTTTTGGAATCCTCAAGATGGTTTTCCATTCATGATCCTTGTCTCTGGTGATGTATTTTTATCTCGTCTGTTCTGGTGATAAACACAAATATCTATGATTCAAAAAGCAAAGAGTAGTGTGCATCTAGTGGATAGTTAGGTGGGAATGTGAGGCTCCGTGGAGGGTCCTTCCTCCTCCTCAGCCTTAGGGAGAACAAGTTAAACCTATTTCTGACCTTTGGGAAAAAAATCTAAAACTGTCCATATCTTACATCCATGATATGATGGTTTGATATACGTATGTACTTTGTATTAATCGCCACAGTCAGTTTAACATACCCACCAATACCCAGGGTTGCTGCGGGTGAGGACATTTAAAATCTGCTTTCTTATCTAACTTTAAGTAAACAGTCATTTACTATAATCACCTCTGAAGACTGATCTCCAGAATTTATCCAGCTGGTGAAGGACAAGTCTCACCCTCTGATCAATGTCTCCTACTCTACCCATCCCCCTTCCTAAGTCCCTGGTGAGCACTGTTCTACGAGCTCACTTTCAGATTGTACACACATCTGGCTTATTCTGCCTAGGGTATTGTTTCCAGGTTTGTCCACTGAGTAGTTCTGAACGGCCTTTGGGGGGAATGTTTACTTATTAGCGAATATATGTGCACAAATATGTGGAGCTTCTCCTGAGAAGGCAGACTTTGGTGACTATCAGAGTTCACAGTGGCCTCTGGACAACCTCCCAGAGCGCCACCATAATCATATTGCGTCTCATGGTACAGACCTGTTTAAACAGACCAAGTACTGCAGGGATCACCGGGCGTGGCTTCCTTCTCCTTAGCCTGCCCCGCCAGCATGACTCATCACTAATCAATCACAAGAGAATGCTTATGAGCCCCAAAAATGTGTTTGCTGTAAAGGACAATCTCCAAGAGGCACAGTTTATAATAAATTTAAATACCTCCTTTCATTTCTAGGCTTTGGGGGTCTCAGTGTCTCTCCTTGGTCTTAGCTTGTTCTCAGTGTGGATTACATTAGGAGACCTAGTTTTGGCATTTTATTAATCAATCAACACTGTAAGTAAAACATTAAGGAGGCACAGTACTGTGGAATGCACAACAGTTACAATTCTTTAGAAATAAAAATGTATAGTACAAAAGCATAAAGAAAATGTGCTAAAAGGTAATTGTGACCGTGGGTACTGTGCCTTGGATTTCCACTTTTCAAACATTTTGACTAATTACATTCCTCATACCATGAAAAGATGAAGCCGAACCTTTAGTTCACACTAGAGGATGCAGAGAAGCCTCAGCCTCAGGGAAATTCCAGCGCTCTCAGTGATGGAAGGCAGAGAGAAAAAGATACCCATCAGCCCAAAGATTGCAGACACTGCCCTTGGAGGCTCGGGGCCCTGAGCGCCTGACACAGTTAAGCAAAATCTCAGTGTTCAAACACCTACGGAAGGGAAACCAGTCTGTTAGTTTCTCTTTCCAAACACTTGCCATGTGCACTTGTCCCCGCACGACTGCCTCCATCCCACAGGGGTGCGTGGGTGCCCTGCCCAGAGGACCCACAACACCGTGTCTAGTTTCCCCTGAACACAGGAGGTTTGCCTTCTCAGGGTAAACACACTGCTTTTGCTCATACCGCTCTGCTGTTGTAAAGACTTGAGTGTTGCCACTCGACTGCTGTTTAAACTATGGTCTCTCCAGAGCCTACAAATGGTTTATATGCCCATATACAAGCATAGATGTCTACACACACACACAGACACATGCACACACATGCGTGCGAATACACACATGCACACACACTCATGCATGCACATGAGCATTCGCACATGCACACACTCAAGTTGATCAAATACGCACATTCATTGACAAATGAATGGATCCAATGAATGATGATGAATGGATCAAAATCTAACCCAGGGCAAAAGATGGAAATTAATCTTGGGTGAGTTCAATATCCATTATGCATGCAAAAAAGCTAGACTTGGTGACACTTCCTTGTAATCCCAGTTGTGGGGATACAGGGACATATAGATGCCTGGAGCTCAATGGCTAGCTACCCTACCCTACTTTTGAAGCTCCAGGCTACTGAGAACACCTCTTTGGATAGCACCTATGATGAATGACATATGAAGATGTCACCTGGATTTCACATGATTGTACATATGTGTTCGTGTGCATATACACACAAGCACCAACATAAATACGGATACACACATACAAAATGATCCTAAAAAATGAAACTTAAAAAAAAAAAAAAAAAAACCAGCCCATAATTTCCCAATGCAAGTTCTAGAAGGCACCTCAAGGTCTTGTGCTGCCAGAAGTAGGGAGCAGGGTTGGTGAAATTTTGCAGTCAGTCCATCCCATTGGTATTCTTTTGTAATTTCCACCTTGAATTTTTTTTCTTGGAAAACTTGGGCTTGTATATTTACTTCAACAAAGTTCTCAGGGCTATAGCTCTTCCTTCCTACTCATTTGAGCCTATAGAGGGCATGCTCAGGAAGACTTCTCATCAGCAGTAAGAGCAGAATTTAGTAAGACTGAATGCAATGAGGCAACGTTGAGGTCAAGGACAGGCACTGCTCTGCCTGGGTAGTGATGATGCTTAGCACAAAGAAGATGCAAATGCACAGGTACCCGGAGGAGAGAGAAGGAAACAAGGTGCTGTCAGCAAAGCCTGGCAGTGAGTACCTGTCTGTGCACCAGCAACGGACCAAGGGGCTCTGCGAGCAGAGGACTGACTGTGGTATTTATCACATGTACCCCGAGGCAGACTGGGCTCAATCACCTCTGTGGTTAGGATGAAGAACTAACTGAGATATTTATCACATGTACTCAGTGCAGACTAGGCTCAATCACCTCTGTGGTTAGGATGCTGAAGTTTTGACAGCTTACATTTTTTTTTGAAGACTCGTGCGCCAGGCAGCATTTCTAACAGTTAACATGAATATCTAACCTAATTCCAAAATAATCCTAAGCACTGGTGACTATTTCTCATCATCTGCTGGTGAGGAAACGACACCCCTGTCCCTGCTCTAGCTGTTCCCATTCATAACCATAGAACTTGTCTCCTTAAGAACAGCCCGGTATTTACATACTCCAACTAAGTGCTGAGGGTCTCCAATTCAGAAAAAGGATGAAGTTCAAAGCCTTCTCTCTAGATAGACAGTAGTGGCACATGTCTTTAATCCCAGCACTCGGGAGGCAGAGATAGGCAAATCTGAGTTCGATGTCATCCTGGTCTATAGAGTGAGTTCCAGGACAGCCAGGGTTACACCGAGAAACCCTGTCTCGACAAACAAACAAAGGAACAAAAAAAGTCTTTTGTCTGGCGTTGAAGTCATGTACCGTTTTTAAAGGGACTTGAGCATTGCGGATTCTTTTTTTTTTTTTTTTTTTTTTTTTGGTTTTTTCGAGACAGGGTTTCTCTGTGTAGCTTTGCGCCTTTCCTGGAACTCGCTTGGGAGACCAGGCTGGCCTCGAACTCACAGAGATCCACCTGCCTCTGCCTCCCGAGTGCTGGGATTAAAGGCGTGCGCCACCACCGCCCGGCGCGGATTCTTATAATAGCAAGATCTGAGAATTGTCCCCATGGATACCAAGAGATGCCTTTACTTAATAGCAGACATAAGGAGATAAAGCACACATCACCCTTCAACTGGGGATGCCAACAAGTGGTACAACCGCCATACTGTAAGAAATTTACGTAAAAATTACGATGTATTTAGGCGTGAGGTTCTGTTGAACCACATGACCAGGCCTGGTTAGCCTCCCTGTGGGGGACATGAGGGGATGTGGAGAAAGGTTTACATGCAGTTCATAGGTAGTGTTAATCTTCTTTCTCATCAGCACTTTGGAGACAGACCCAGTATACAATAAAGTCCAAATTCTGCATTAAGGGGTCAAATTTGATGTCACTCCTTAGGCGCTCACAGTGTACCCATCACTTCTTCCTTTAGGGATCACAGAAGAGCAGGAACCTTTTCTGTCCCCAGCCTACCACATATTATCCATTTATCAATAAACACTTTAAACAGTTACCGATTAAGAACAATTGTGGCGTTTCCTCGCCAGTCTGCTTTTATCAAAGGGTTGCCTACTGAGAAATGCTTCTGGGCAGGATTCCATTGTTTCGTTCTACCACTGGATTTCCTGGACCGCCACACAAAGGAGCTATATTTAGGGAAACAATAGTCCTGCAGCACACGGAGCTTTAGTAGCGTTTGCTCCAGGACACTTGGCAAGACCACCTTATTGATTGTCTCTGGAGGGAGAACAATTAAACCACAGTCACCTCCATGGACAATAATCATCACTGGTTCTAGAATCGATCCATCTCCCAGTGAACAATTTACATCTTTGTTACTTCTCCTAACAAAAATGCCCCTGTGGGGATAAATGACATGTGCACCACAAAGGTAGACCAGGAGAACGTGCTGGAGCCAACGTGCTTGGAAAGTTTGTGATATATTTTTAAAGTATCGAACAGCACCTGTCAACATGCATGTCTGCATTTTTAAAAGTGTGTGAATCCTATAGATGACTTTTTGTCTTCTATTTGTCTTTTAAAACGTAAATCGTCTCACAGAAAATACAGATTTTGTCTGAGGGAACTAAGTGCCTACTACGGAAGCATGAGGACCCAAGTTTGGATTCCCATCATCCACATAAAATTCTGGGAGCTCCAGCACACTCCTGCAACCCCACCCGGCATCATGCAGTTGAAACAGGTGGATTCCTGGGGCTTGCTGACCAGCCAGGCCAGCTAATCAGAGACCTCCAGCTTCAGTGAGACCTTGACTTGGAAAATAACATAGCGAGCAATAGAAGAGAAGACCAATGTTGATTTCTGGCTTCCACAGGCATATACGTGCATAACACACACGCACACACACACACACACACACACAGGCACGCACGCATGCACATAAAATGTTTCCTATAAAGAAGTTGGGGGGTGAAGAAATAGATATTTTCAAGCCCTGACTAGCCTGTCCCCATATGATTTCCTTCATACAGAATCTAATTTCTAGAAATTAACAGGAGACATAAATGATCTACTACTGATTCATTATTTTAAGTCTTCACAGATGGTCTATTTCTCTAAAAGGAGGGAGAAGAGAAGGGAAAGGAGAGGGAGAGGAGGGGGAAATGTAGGTTTGCAGAGAGAGGCCATTTGCTTCCTAGGTGCAGGACATCTGATTATAACGCAACTTAGTACAGTTGTTTCCAACCAGTTCCTGCTCTCTATGCTTCTGGGGACCAAACCCAGACCCTATGTGCACAAGGCGAACGTTGTACCCTGAGCCCCGCAACTATTCTTTTCAAATGAAGGTCAGGGAGGCAGCAAGCAGCTACTCCTCACTTAGTTCTTGGGAGACTATGTTGCCAACACTCTCTTACATGTGTAGATGATTTTAATTTTTTCCTTTGCTAACAAGAACGCTGGTGGCTCTTCCAGGTATAACTTAGTTAAGGGAAGAGCATAAGAAAGTGACTAATTGGCTGGGCGGTGGTGGCGCACGCCTTTAATCCCAGCACTCGGGAGGCAGAGGCAGGTGGATCTCTGTGAGTTCGAGGCCAGCCTGGTCTACAGAGTGAGCTCCAGGAAAGGCGCAAAGCTACACAGAGAAACCCTGTCTCGAAAAAACCAAAAAAAAAAAAAAAAAAAAAAAAAAAAGAAAGTGACTCATTACAAAGAAACAGTGTTTTCTGGACACAGCAAGGGCACTGGCACTTATGAACGCATAGCATTTATCACAGCCTGTACAAGACCTGTGCAAGCTCTAGGCAGGTAAAACCCCAGCATGGACATGGGAGGTGGGCATAAAGTCCTATGCCTAGCTAATGGTGAGAGTCATTCTTAAAGATGTGGCCATTGAGAAGTTAGCCATTCTCCAGAAGGTCATATCAGTACCGACTGTTAAAAAGAAAAGAGAACGAAAAGTGGGGGGAGGGGATGGGGGAGGGGTAGCTCGATCTATGAGTTTGGGAGAAGGGTGAATACGATCAAACCACACAGTATGATATGCTCAAAGAATTATTTTTAAAAAGAAAAAAACTATAAAATGCTCAAAGAATCAATTTTAGAAAGAGGGAAAAAGATTACAAGAAAGGAAATCAGGATGTGACCTCAAAAGGGAAACAATTTTTAAAATTATATCCTTAGAAGCAGGGTGTGGTGGTGCACACCTTTAGTCCCAGCATTTGGGAGGCAGAGACAGTGAGATCTCTGTGAGTTCGAGGCCAGTATGGAACTCTACAAAATGAGTTCCAGGCCAGCCAGGGCTACAAAGTAAGTCTCAAAAACAAAAACAAAAAGGTCATATCCTTAGGATTACAGCCTTTTTTATCTCTGCCCCCATTAGGGGAAGCCATGGTTCACTCCATCTGCACAGACTGATACACAGTGGTCATTGTAACACTGAACAGGACAGGACAGAGTTAACTGCATCCTGCTGATTCTTCTGTGATGCTAAAGTTGTCCTGCTGGTTCCTCTTCTTTCATTATAGCAAATACCAGAACAAATGAATGTGAGCATTCATGAGAGGTCATTAACATTCAGAGCTTGTTGGAAATGGGCTGCTTTCTTCTTCCGCTTGAATAAAACTTAGTAAAGTAGATGCAATACTTTCAATTCTTGTGTGTTAACACACCTCATTGGCAGAAAGGTGCAGCCCTGGGTGTGAAGGATTTAGGCAGGAATTATCTGCACATGCAGTGGTTTGAATGAGGATTGTCCTCCACAGTCTCCATCTGAATGCTTGGCCCCAGCTGGTGGAGCTGTTTGGGACGGTTTAGGTGGTGTGTGCAGCCTTGCTGGAGGAGGTACCTCACTGAGGGCGGGCTTTCAGATTGAGAACCACTCTGGCCATTTCCAGTTCACTTTCTCTGCGTTGTGCTTGTGGTGAAGGCTGTGAGCTCTCAGCTTCCTGCTCCGGCTGCCATGTTTACCATCTGCTCCCATGTTTCCTCCCCATGAGAACTCTGAGCCTCTAGAACCATAAGCCAATGCAAACTCCTTCTTCTATAAGTTTCTTGGCCACAGTGCTTTATCACAGCAATGGGAAAGTAACCAATCCAGCATGTTTCATCACTTTCACTCCGAAGTAATACATTTAGTCAGAAATATTTACTATATTTCTTTGGGGCTGTGGGATAAAGTGATGAACTATTCATGAGCACTATGGTAGGTTAGGGTGGGACCAAGGTCCACTCTCAACATGAGTGGAAAGCGATGTTGTACGTGAGACATTGTTTATACTGAAAAGTTTTTTGCACCCTGATAAGCCTCTCAGCTGATGAAGCAATCCAAATCAGACCAAATCAAACTGAATTAGAAAAAGCCCCAGTTTAATGGGTAAAGCATTCCTGGGTGATTCTCCAGCCCCCCCCCCCCCCCAGGAGACAGGGATGAGGGACAGAAAACCATATGTCTGTTTTCTGGGGGGCAGTTTAAACCCCAGTGGGAGTGGGCTTGAGCATCTCTGGTGGGGAGGGGAGCCGTGCTTGGTGAGACTTTTTGAGGGGCAGGATCTGGGCAGAGAGGTATGGCTTCCACCAGAACATTCCAGACTCTTTGGATATATGGATGCCAGGGTGCCAGGGGCTGAGGTGGAACCTCCACCAGAACATGTACTGTGCTTTTCTTGTATGTAGATTATCATGTAAAGCTCCATGTTGACGGAAAAATGGTGTGATTGCTCTAATTCCTTGAAAAACACTCAATGCTCTTAATATAAGACAAGATATATCCACTAAACATATAATTCCAATCAGAACAAATAGTTATTTTTCTTTTTAAAGTTGTATTTGAGCCGTCACGTGAAGCATATATATTTTTCTTTAATATACATATGCAGTGGTAACTTACAATCACCAAACCATTTTTACTGTTTATCTATGGTTTCATTTATTTCTGTATTCAAACCTAGTTTTTGAAAAATTTTCACTACATTTTAATTGTTTGTGAGTGTGGGTGAAGATCAGACCACAACTTGCAGGAGTTGATTTCTCTACCGTGCAGGTTCTGGGGATTGAACTCGGATTGTCAGACTTGGCCGCAAGTGCCTTCACCCACTGAGTCATCTGGCCACCGAGCCTGTGCGTTCATAAGGAGCAACAACCCATTTTGGCTTATCAAGAAAATATTGTTCCCTTTTCTTTCTCTCAAATGCCAGTTCCAGGTTTCTGATGCCACCTCACTGGGGAAATTTGTGTTTCAAGTCAGAACTCCCTTTGCAGGGATGTTATGTGCCTAAACTCGTGTCCTGAGAAACAGTACTGCACTCTCCTGTTCCCACTCCTTCCTGTGGGCCTCTCCCCTCCACACTGCCCCACCTGCCCGTGTCCACGGTCCTATCTTTTTTGGCAGCTCCGTTGATTCCCTGTTTTAAGTTCAAGGTCAAGAGATGGTGTCATTAAAACGAGGAGAAAATAAGGAAGTGGGTGGTTCCCAGTGTGCTTTGCAGGAACACTTTCTCACATGTGTGATGCTCTTTGCTATGTGGACTCATTCCTTCTAGATGAATCAGTTCAGAATGTAATGCTAATTCATTTGAGCAGACATGTGGCAACACGGCTTTGCTCTCCCAATCAAAACAAACGAAAACTCTGCAAGAAAAGTAGGAATACCTGTTGTTGGCTTCAGAGACAGCTTTATTTGGGAACACCTTATTCAGATCAAAGCAACAACAAAACCTGTAATAATAAACAACACACATTCCACAAAGAATGAAGAACAACTTACTGGCTGTGCCAGATTGAACAGAGGCCCACTCAATATCTTTTTCCAAGAAATAGCAGTCTTTGTAGGTGGTGACGCCTTTTAGCCGATTTAAATAAATTCCAAGATGGTTAGATTTGAATTATTGGAACTGAAACTCTGAGCCCAATCTTACAATTTGCTTTTAGTCTCCTTGTAAAATGACCATCTTTGCTGCTGGACATTCCCAAGAACCCTGAAAGTCACCCAGGAACAAACATGTAAGGATCATATGAGCATCTAGTGTAAGGAAATCTAACTGAAGATGTCACTTTTGAGACTTTTCCCTGAGTGCACTGCCGGACATATCTGGTTTTAGAAACGCAGGGCATTTGGAAGAAAGAGTGCTTACTCCACGGAGGAAGCTCATGGCAGTGGAACATGAACAAACGCTTGCTTTAGTAAAGGGTTATATGAACCCTTAAGGAAAGCCGGCAACTGCACTGACTATTTCCAAGTGTTCATTCTCCTGACCCCAGTCCGTGGCCAGCAGCACTAACAGCTGGCCTTCCAGCTTGCTGCACCTTCATGTCTGATAGCCTTGCCAGAAGACCTCCCTCCACCCAGTCCTCGGTGGAGTTATATTTACATCTAATTGCTTTTTAGCAACTTCTCTCCTGAAGACCGGTCCACACCTACTTATCCAAACTCACCTTACAAGACTTGCACACAGCCCCGAGCTGATTTTTTTTTATTCAAATGGCATGCAGTACAATTCCACTCTTTTTTTTTTTTTTTTTAAATAGCGTATTAGTAATACAACTGGCATTGGGAGAGATGAAATGGCCACAATAATACTACCAATGATAAGGATTCAAGACACTCACCCACATCTTCTTTTCTTTAAGGCAACTAGTAAACCCTTCTTACATGACTGAATTCGTGTCTGTTTGTCACATCTAAAACCTTCCACTTGCGCATGGCTGAACAATCTGTTCTGTTTTCCCCACACAGTGATCTGTCTGTTGACCCAGCTCTGTCTTTTAACAAATGTACTTTTAATACTATTGTTTTGTATTTCAATCTTCTGACAGGTATCTCTACCATATACGCAGTTGTGGCCCACACCATCAGCCTTGACCTCAACGTGTTGATCCCCAGAGTAAGATGTGGCATAGCCACATTATGAAGACTCAGTATGGGCCTGGTATCCAGAAAGCAATTCACTTTTAGGGAATAAAGTGAGGGCAAATTGAATTATGAAATCTATCAAGCCACACCCAGGCCAAAGGGATAAGACTTGTACTGACACTCGTATGTAGGCAGAGGCACCACATGAACTCCAAAACTGGCAAAATCTGATGAGGACTATCCTAAGGGCAACAGACAAAGCAGTCCTGGGTCATCAGCTACCCCCAGGCACCAATAACCGAATTCCAGTGCATGCTGGGTGGAATGTCGTAGGCTTGGGAGAAATGTTCAGACATATTACCAAGATAAGGACTTGAGCATAAAGCATTGTGGCAAAAGGCCAGTTCTCTGAATCAAGACACAGAGTGAAAGGTGAAATGATTGTAACTCTGATTAAGCACTCACATCACGCCAGGATCTTTGCTGTGTATGTTTCTTTTATGCATATGGTTAGTGAACACTTGATAAGTGAATGAAAATGGTATCTTCTTTAGTTATTATAACTACTAGTGATACAGCCAAACATCAAGTGATATCAGGATTATTATCCCCATGCTACAAAGAGAGAGTCATAAAAGTAAACGGTAGAGGCAGAATTTACTCCTAGGCCAGTCAGAACACCAAAAGCTGGTGTACTTCCCCAATAACGATACTTCCAGTAAAACATTGTACTATTGTGTAATATGTAATAACGGAGTTCTTGAGACCAAAAGTTATGTCATTTATAATCACCCTATCTGGTAGTGTATCTAGTAGAATACACGTGATTGAATGAGTTGTGAGGTCAAAAAATGAGATATCAATAAAATAAGCGATGAACAAATACTTTTGCAAAAGGTTTAGGAGAGCATGGCTGGTCGGTTAGAAACATTTATAAAGATCTGGATGATGTGTGTGCTCTGTAACATCTTTGGAAAGAGAAACAACATAAGACATTTTGTAGAATATTCTACCAAAAGCAGGCATGCTCATCTCCATTGATATCAAATAAAATGATCTTATTCTAGCTCCCCTTGGATGCCTGTCTTTGTGACACAAATGTGAAGTGAAAAACTACAGAAGCATGAATTAGCACATAAAAGAGCTTGGCAAGACTTCACTTTTCTACTTCATCCAATTCATCAAATCCTTCCATGAAGGATTTTCAGAAATATTCAGTGTGATGTGATCTGAGCATCTGGTCGACCTCTTTCAGTAGAGGTTGGGAGTTAAAATTAAATGGCACAGCTCTGAATTTATTTACATAAATCAGACTTCGAATTTTATACGTAAACAGAAGTTTTGGCTGTCTGATAGAGCCAGAACATTCCTAAAGGGCTCTGGTTGGCAAAGCCATCATCCATTCATAACAATGGTAATTATTAACTGTCAGCAATATCTTCACAGTTCAGTGACCGAATCTTTGTAGGACTTAGAAGCTTAGCTTCTTAAGACGAAGAATTTCAGACTCTAGGATTTTCATACCCTGGGAATATTTTTTTCAAAAAAAAAAAATTGCAATGAAACTTAAATTTAGCACCTTTTAACTTTGCTAAGTCAAAGTACTCAACACCTCCATCATTTTATTAAAGCAACAGACATGTTAAACATCAAAAAGGAAAGGACAAAAATTCCGTAATAAAGAAGAAAATGTCAGTTGGAAACCCAACATTGCATTTTCCCCATGGAATCCTGAGCACCATGCAATTGCAACCCAGGAAACAGCATTGAGAAGTAGTGCTTGATGCTCCTAGATGGTATAGATTTATCTCTAAAATGAGTGTGACGGGCTATGGACTTGCCGTGCATATTTGTGCCACTTCTAGCTAGTAACTGTGGCTGCTTTCAAACTCAGATCTACAGAGGCACTGACATCTTTCTTTCTTTCTTTTTTTTTGGTTTTTCAAGACAGGGTTTCTCTGTGTAGCTTTGCGCCTTTCCTGGAACTCGCTTGGGAGACCAGGCTGGCCTCGAACTCACAGAGATCCACCTGCCTCTGCCTCCCGAGTGCTGGGATTAAAGGCGTGCGCCACCACTGCCCGGCGAGATCTTTCTTAATCAAGTGGAAATAATGAGCACATACACATTTTTCATTTAAAATTACAGGAAGATTATATAAAGGTCATGCTGGCTCTGGGGATCTTTGCACCCTATTTTCTGTCTTTTTCCCCAGTGAAAGAAAGCCCTTATTCCTTCAGGCTGCCTCTTGAGACACTCGCTATCACTCACACATGGTTTGCTTCAGTTATCAGCCATATGCCTCCGTTTTTCTTTCCCAAGAAAGCTCCAGTGAGAACACAAGAGGGTCTCCTCTCTTGTGTGGTCCTCTCACTCCCACAAAGCAAGGGCTTTGTCTGTAACAAGCAATGGAGAACAGCAATCTTGCTTGGGGATTATAAACAAAATCAGCACAACTGGGAAGGGGCTTGGTGGGTGAAGTGTTTACTGTGTAAACAAGAGGACCTGCATTTGGGTCCTCAGTAGCCAAATGAAAGCTGGATACAGCAGCAAGTGCTGTAATCCCAGTAACTGGGTAGAGACAGTTGGCTCTCTGGAGCTCGCTGGCCAGACTGTCAGATTAAACTGTCGAGCTTCAGGGTCTTAGAGAGACCCTGTCTCAAAAAATAAAGTGGAGAGCAATAGAGGAAGACATTAGATTTCAACCTCTGCTCACTACACAAATTTGGAAACGTGGACGTGCATCAACACACATGAACATGTACACATGCATATGTTATGCACAACATAAATAAAATGAGCAGAATATGATTAATTTATAGTGGGACAATTATGTGACACAAGTTGTTTCAGAATGGGACATTCCATCCAATATCATGCGAGTGGTATATATTATCGTCTCTAATTCATACACAAGAGAAAATAAGTCCAGAATTTAGACAGTGATTTGCTCCAGGTCAGTAAAACAAGGACTGGTAAGCACAGGTTTGTCTGATTCCAGTTCTTAAGCTCTTTTCAGTCTACTATGCTACCTTTGAATTGGACCACAAGTTGCATGTGTAATATGACTGTGCATGGACTACGGCACCCACAGAGGATACTGCACTTATTTCTTCAGCCTCTTGTCTATCACAGACCCATTTCGTCAGGCAATGATATTGGCAAGGTCTCCAGTAATCTCCATCACTCCAGTACAGTGGTCATTTTTTCCCCTTGTCTTTGCAGAACTTTCAGAAAAAGTTGACACCCAAGCTTAGTCTCTCCTCATGCAAATTCTTTCTTCACTTGGCTTCTGGGGCATCATGTTTCCTGTGGCTTGACAATAAGATACTGTTCTTACCACCTCAGGTTCTTACAAGATTCTTCCCTCACTGAGCTAAGGCAGAATTGCTTCAGGGCTCACATCTGAGTCCTTCTCTTCTTTCTGTTGCTTAGTTACTCAGGGGACCTCAGCCAGTCCTGACTTTAGCCACTAAAGACATCCTGGTGATTCTTCAAGTGATGTCATCTATAATGTGGTCTTCTCTAAACTCTCAAAACTTCTCTAAACTGTCTGAATTACCTGGTTTCTCCAATAGATTTCTAATGTCCCCAATAGAACTCCATGTCCCCCTCCCTCCCTGAGTGTTCTTGTGTAGACTTGTCTGTCTCGTTAAGTGACCCCATCATGTGCCTGTTGTCTTTTGAACCAAATCTTGAAGAATCATCCTACAACCTATCAATAATCACCTAAGGGTGCCTTCCAGAGCACTCTAATCAGATGTCATTCATTTTTCCTGACTGAGCCACTACCCTCTCTCCTGCAGATTTCTGTAATAGCCTTGTTTCCATTCTTGTTCACCACACTTTCTTGGTCTGGACCACTCTAGCCCAGTGGTTCTCAACCTTCCTAACGCTGCGACCCTTTAATACAGTTCCTCACTTTGTGATGACCCCCCCCCACCATAACATTTTTTGTTATTGCTACTTCAAAACTGTAATTTTGTTACTGTTGTGAATCATAATGTAAATATGTGTTTTCTGATGGTCTTAGGCAACCCCTGTGAGGGGGTCTTTCCATTACCCACAGAAGTCATGACCCACAGGTTGAGAACTACTCCTCTAGAGGCTCATCTCGTCCCTTTCTTTAGATCTCGTCCCACATAGCACCACATTTGGTGAGTCTTTCTCATAATTCATACTCACGCCTGGTTCTCTAAAATCTGTGAGTTTTTCCTTCACCTACACTTAATCCTATCTGCTGTTATGTTATATAATTACTGATTTATTACTTCATATATCCTCTAGTACAAAGTGAGCTCCATAAGAGCAAAGATTTTATTTCTTCAATATGCTTATTCTAACAAAGGCACTTGATACATTTTTCTTGAATAGACAGATGAATAAATGAATAAGTCTCGTGATTCTGTTTTTTAACTAACATATAGTATTAATATTTATGAGTAAACATGCCAGTAAGTTTTTTAAAAATTGAACTAGACCTCTGTCTTTACTTAATAATATATACTTTAAATGATACAGTGAGGCATTATCACCCTCATTTTATAGATGAAACAACAGAGATATTGTTGTAGTCCAATCATTTGGAAGACAATACAACTAGCAATCAACTCCCTCATTTTTGATTCATAAAGAATTGGCATTCACTTTATTGTAAGAATGAATGTGTTGGCCAGATGCCAGAACAGTTCAGTTCAACTACATATTGTGTAAGACCATCAAATATTCACGTGCAAAGGAATGAATTTAGACCCTTCCTTGACATCATTCTCATTAAGTGTGTGTATTCAAAATCTATGTTCAAAAAGAATACATCCAAAATGGGCTCGAGACTCAAATATAAGAAGTAAGATTACAAAATTCTTAGAAAAAAAAAAAGTATAGAAGTACAGAATCTGGTGACCTTGGATTAGGCCTTTGTTTCTTTCTTAGAAATGACATGTAAAGCAACAGGAGAAATAGATCAATCCACAAATGGCACCTGATGACAGTAAGAAACCGTGTGCCTGCCAGTGCACCGGCAAACAAATGAGAACCCAATCCACCAAATGAAATAGTTGCCAGGAATTTATCCAAAGAGACTCAAGAATTCAGAAAAACGAAGAACTAGTGCAGTCTAGCAAAGACAAAGAATCCAAATGAAAAGGAGTTAGAGAATTTTGAAGCATGTGTCCCTCAAAGAACATACACAAGTTCCTCGGTGTCTTTCCTAAGTGAGGCACTCACGCCAGTCCTCAGGGGATGCTACCCACTGCCTCTCTAGGATAGCTGCATTGAAAAGGCTGGCCAGGTGTTGGCCAGCCTGTCGGGAAACTTGAACCCACTGCTGGCATAGAAAGGAAGGGAAGAGGGAAGAGGTCCTCATGCTCACCCGGTTAACACTCCACTGACTGAGCCATCTCGACAGCCTTTGGGTACAGCACGTCCTGGACCTAAACCCCCTGATTTCTATCTTCTCCATAAATAAACAGTGGTGATAAATAGTAAAGGCTCGTACTTTAAACACTCAACTTACAGCATGCTGTTACTGTCCTCTTACATACAGTATCTCACAGAAAGGATCATCATCTCCATTTTAAAGATGAAAAAACGTGAGTTAAGTGGGGGAGCACCTTGCCTTGAGTCAGGCAGCCAAGTGGTCATCAAACTGAAGACAAGGCTGCCCTGCCCTCTGCACGCTTCCCGTGAGCACCAGTCCCATGGCTCACCTCCCTCTCGGCCAAGCCCAAACCCATCTCCTCTGCAATGTGTTCTGTAAACAAACCTTGCTGACAGGAGTTGTCCTTCACTGTTCTTCCAATAATTCTAAATATGCAGAGCATTCATTCGTAATTTTTGGTGAGTTTTGTTACCTTTTAAATATTATAGAGAATTTTTTTTTAATCAGGTAAACTTGTTTCATTACAAAGAAAAGACTTCATCTTCTAACACTTTTTTTTTTAAATTCTGCTATGACATGTGTACAGAAGAATGTTCTGAGTAAAGCAGGCATTTGGCCACAGATGCATCAATCCACTACTCGTTAATCAAAGTGTCGAGATTAGCATGCATGTGACTCCTAGAAAAATAGCCTGTTTCAGAATCTACTTCGCTTACCAATTTTACATAACTACTCCTGGCTGGGTCTGATACCCTCATTTATATAATAATTCCAGCCAGGTGATAAGCAAGACTGGCTCATGTTTCCTCACAATGAACACACAGTACAAGTAAACAGCCTGGCATCTTAGTAACACAAGCCTTCAAAACAATATGCTCAGTAAGATTTTTTGTCCCATAGCTGGAGGAGCCTCTTGCCAGAGTTCTTACATAGTTTGGCTGAGAACCTTAAAATGCCACAAATACATTAAAAGTGCATCTGATATTTTCATTTCCCAACAAATAAACCAGAAATTATGCTTTGTAGCTCAAAAATAAAAAGCATATTTTCTTTAAAAAAAAAAAAAAACACAAACTTAGAAGCTTACACCTGCTCATTAAAATGTCAAATGTCTGAAAAGCGCAACAAATGCCGGAGCGGCCGGGCCACGACAGCTGTCCGCTTCGTAGATGCCATGCAGGAGCTGTGCAAGTGCCAGTCTGGGATGCGGACGGCTCAGGAGAGCCCCCCCTCCATACTGGCTCAAAAAGGCCTGATGCATTTTCTCTTTACAAACCAAGCTTTCCAGCACTTAAAACGGAAGAAATGGCTGTCTACCAAAGCACAACACATACCCCACAATGTTAAACATCTGAGTAATAATCCAGTCTTTGAAGGGATACACAACTGGAACAATGTCTCTGGAGATACCCACTATCTCTAGATACAGTTACTATGAGAATACTAGTTAGAATACTAGTTACAGTTGCCAGCCCATGGTGACAGAGCCGCAGTGTGCTCTTCTTAACTCTCCATACCCACTGGAACGAAACTTAGAAATACAGAGGCAGACACAGGTAAGAACAACTTTCAGGAATTGGTTTCCCCCTCCCATCATGTGGGGACTGGGAATCAAACTCAGTCCCTCAGGCTGGCTGCAGGCATCTTTACCTGATGAATCATCTCACTTGCCCAAGTCCAACCGGAAGATGAATACCTCTACCCAGAGCTACAATGTGGAGCCCAACAAAGATGAAGTGATCTGCGGTGTGTTGTTCATAGTGCTCACCAATCTCATCCTACATGGGTTCTTGGTGACGGACTCCAACAGTCCCAG
>CABHPP010108391.1:0-26667 GCA_902168425.1 Peromyscus attwateri
CATTTTCTATCCATAATTTTTCAATGTCCTCCTTAGTTAAAGGTACGATAATTTCTGCTGGGTCTATTCCTGCTAACTGACGAAGTCTCAATTTTCCTTTCCAAATCAAGTCACAGATTTTTTCCACATAAGTTTTTAATTTTTTATTTGGTTTATTTGGTAAAAATATCCATTCCAATATAATATCTTCCCTCTGCATTAATATTCCTGTGGGAGAATGCCTAGAAGGTAAAATAACCAAAATGCAATCCAGCTTTGGATCAATACGATCTACATGCCCTTCATGTACTTTCTTTTCTACCAAAGCTAATTCTTTCTCAGCTTCAGGTGATAATTCTCTTGGACTATTTAAGTCCTTGTCACCTTCTAAGGTTTTGAACAAATTATTTAGTTCATCGTTTTTTACCCCAACAATAGTTCTTAGATGAGAAATGTCTCCCAATAATCTTTGAAAGTCATTAAGAGTCTGTAATCGATCTCTTCTAATTTGCACCTTTTGAGGTCTAATTTTTTGTAACTCTATTTTATATCCTAAATAATTAATAGAATCTCCTTTTTGTATCTTTTCAGGAGCAATTTGTAATCCCCAGCAAGGCAAAATTTTCTTTATTTCTTCAAACATTCTTTCTAAAATACCTTCATTTGAGTCAGCTAGTAAAATATCATCCATATAATGATAAATTATAGATTTAGGAAATTTTTTACGTACCACTTCCAATGGCTGTTGTACAAAATTTTGACACAGAGTTGGGCTATTCAACATTCCCTGTGGGAGGACCCTCCATTGAAATCTTTTGACCGGTTGAGAATTGTTATAAGTAGGCACTGTGAAAGCAAATCTTTCTCTGTCTTTTTCTTGTAAGGGTATTGAAAAGAAACAGTCTTTTAAATCAATAACTATGAGAGGCCATCCTTTTGGTAACAGAGTAGGCAAAGGAATTCCCGATTGTAGAGAGCCCATTGGCTGAATTACTTTGTTAATTGCTCTAAGGTCTGTTACCATTCTCCACTTACCAGATTTCTTTTTGATAACAAATACAGGAGAATTCCAAGGGCTGGTTGATTCTTCAATATGTTGAGCATTTAACTGCTCTTTTACCAGCTCTTCTAAAGCCTGGAGTTTCTCTGTTGTTAAAGGCCATTGCTGAACCCATACAGGCTTGTCTGTTGACCATTTTAAAGATATAGCTGTTGGTGTTTTTGGAAGATTATCAGTTATTGTGCCCTGTTTTTTTATAACATGGATGGCTGGTGACCACTCATTAGAATAATATCTTCTAATATTTCTCCCAGAAACATGTACTAGTTTATGATTTGTTTCTGAGATTGGAGGGATGTTTATCTGAGTATTCCATTGTTGTAACAAGTCTCGACCCCACAGGTTCATGGCTATGTTAGCTACATATAGTTTTAATTTTGCTCTCTGTCCTTCTGGACCTATACATTCTAACCATCTTGCACTCTGTTTCACTCGAGATAATGTCCCAATTCCTAACAGTTGAATGTTTACCTCTTGAAGAGGCCAAGTTGGATGCCAAAATTCTGGTGCAATTATGGTAATGTCTGCACCTGTGTCTACCAAACCAGACAACAAAACACCATTTATTTTTATTGTCAGTTTTGGTCTTTGTTCATTAATAGAAGTTTGCCAAAAAATTTTTTTTTATGTTTTTTCCTGAATTTCCTATTCTATCTGTTTCATCATCCTGACCAACATGATTTATTCCAATAGGCATTTGGTTATTTAATCGCTTAGAGCAGGGATTTCCTCTTCTACAATTGCTGGAAAGGTTTGAACTGGATTTACTGTGGGGGCCTGCTTGAGGCCCCTCTGGGAGTTTCCCGAAGCCCGAGGCAAAGGATTACCCTGTCTGTCCCTTGTTGATCTACACTCGTTTGTCCAGTGTTTTCCTTTACCACACCTTCTGCATACTCCAGAAGGAAGGGGCATTCTATTGCCAGTGTTCTTTGAAGAAACATTTCTAGGAATAACCTGTTTACAGTCCCTTTTTAAATGTCCTTGCTTTCCACATCCAAAACATCTAACATTTCTGAAACCCTTTGACATTGCTTTTCCTATCCACATATCATCCTGGTCATAAGCCTCAACATTAATTGTTTCTCTAATCCAATCTTCTAAAGGTGCAGATCTTGCCTTTAACGGCCTGATTATTCTTTTGCATGCTGTATTTGCATTCTCAAAGGCCAAAGATTCAATGATTATCTGACTAGCCTGTAAATTTGGAACCATTTTCTGTACTGCTGACGTCAATCTTTGTAAAAAGTTTGTAAAAGATTCTTTTGGGCCCTGTATAACTTTTGTAAATGACTCAGTTTTTTTTCCTGATTCTTCAACTCTGTCCCATGCATTTAAGGCTGCCGTTCGACATAGAACTAGGATTTGGACATCATATAAACTTTGTGCTTCTACTGTAGCATATTGGCCTTCTCCAATAATCTGATCCTGGCAGACTTGTATTCCGTTATCCCTCCATTGTCTTTCTATATTTCTAGCCTCGTTGCTGAACCACATTTTCCACTGAAGATTTTGTCCAGGTTCAAGAACAGCCTGTGCTAGATCCCGCCAGTCCTGTGGTATAATCCTATTACAAGTTGACCAGGTGTTTAACATTTGTTTTACATATGGAGAATGCATGCCATAAGATGCTATTGCCTCCTTAAATCTTCGTAAGTCTAACATTTCGATTGGAATCCAAACATTTTGTTCATCCTCTTCACCAGGTAACTGCTGTATGGTTACCGGATAAATTAAGGGTGATTGTGTGAAAACAGGTTTTCTTTTTGTAACCTTATGATCCAATTTTGAAACAACTTCACTGTTAATTTCGTCTGTCTGAATTTGAATTTCTCTATAATTCATTTTTACAGGTTTTTCTAAGACTGTTATCCTGGCACTTAAATTGACTATCTTTTTAAATAGTACAATGAGGATGAGAAAAGTAATAAGGTGCATAATTCGATCAATATTAATATTCTCATATAGTTGTTTCATTGTCAGAGTGCCTAAAATTTCAAGCAAAGCCCAATTTTCTTCCAACGTACACATAAAGCCCATTTTTTCTAATGTAGAAAAAAATTCTCTTTTAAATAGAGATGTTAATTGACTTACCAAGTCTTCGTAGAACAGTAGAAATTCGAGGGAATTTCAAAACAGCCACCTGGTGTTCAAGGTGTGAATCCAGAGAGAGATGGAGAGAGAGAGAGCGAGCAAAAAAGCCGTAGCTGCTTGAGCCAAGTCAAGCTTTAGCTGTTCAGCAGGGCAGGCCTGTTCAGCAGGGCAGGCCTGAGTTGTTTGTAACACTAGCTTTAAGCAAGTAGCAACAGCTGCAGGTCAGTCAGACCTAGGCCCGAGCTAGGGAGCCGGGCCACTCAGGCCGGAAACCGGACCCGCGGCCAAGCCAAGCCAAGCAGTTTTTAATGGGTTCTTGTCACGTTGGGCGCCAATTGTAGATGTAACCAACCGTCGTATAAATAAGAAACACAGAACCAATGCAAAGAAGAAAGCCAAGAGGTCAGAGCTAAGAGCCAAAACCTTACCTTTCCTCCTGCAGTGGTCCTACCTCTCCGAAGGAGCTGGTACTTCCTGTGTTAAAGTCTTTATATAGTCTCTGTTCTGCCTTCTCATTGGTTGTAAACCCAACCACAGGACTGCCTCATTACAGCCTGTCTGTATAGACCTCCAGGTGTTCTATGGTTGGTAATGAGATTAAAGGCATGTGTATCCAATGCTGGCTATATCCCTGGACAAACAGAGACTTACCTAGCTCAAATGTACACCACCACTGCCCTGCTTTCCTATGGCTTGCTAATAGCTCTGACCCCCAGGCAACTTTATTTATTAACATACAAATAACATTTTGGTACAAAGAAAATATCACCATAGAAAAGCAATTAAATTAATAAAAATTTGGTAAGCCTAGATAAAACCTTTCTTGTGTATTTTTTTTTTAGAAAGTTTGGAAATGAGTTATCTGAATGGTAGTGTAATAAACATTTTTGTAAACCAGGTGGTTTCCAGTTCATTGTTTTTTATTAAAATTTACATTGTATCTAAGTACTTTGTTATTTAAGTAGCTCATTAAAAATCAATTTTTGATGGGAATGGAGGTCTATTTCTAGCAGCACTTTCATGCTCATCTCCCATTGTAAGAACACAGGTTTATTTTTGGTACTGAAGATACGACTGGAAAACAGGAATATCTAAATCCTGACTCATTTTTGTTATACTGTAATAGTGACCCATGGACAAATAAACTTTTCAATCATCTAAACGTAAAAAAATGATAAGTGGCCAACCTGAAGACAGTATGTGAAGGACATATACCTTTTCAAATTTCTCTTCCAGGAACACAAGCAAGGATACTTGGAGATAACTAATATGACGAGTAAATATGGAACACTGTATAAATCAGTCACGCAACACACACCCTGACTGGAGAGACTAGTCGTCTATTTTTAACCATCCTGTTGGCAGATTTCAACAGACAGCTGTATTAGGTGGACAGAGGCTGCCTGTGCGTGTGGAAGAACACTGTGTTAACTCTGTTATTTTTAGTTGTGAAACCTTCTTTTTAAACCCTAATATTAGAGAGAGAGAGAGAGCCAGACAGCCAGATACACATACACACACACAAACAGACACACACATATACACAGAGAGACACAGAGACAGAGACAGACAGACAGACACGTTGACAGACACACACACACACACACACACACACACACACACACACACACACACACAGAGAGAGAGAGAGAGAGAGAGAGAGAGAGAGAGAGACTATGTGCAAGGTCCTAGACTCAGCCCCCAGCACCAAAAATTAAAGTTTTAAGAACATACTCAAGTTGAATGCTCTTAAAGCTTGGTTAAAAATAGCTGCTGTTAGTGTTCCACAGCACTCAGCCCTGTGATCTACAAGCTTACATTGGCAGCAAGTCTGCCATTTCCCCAAAAACCTCCTTATACTTGCCCAGGAATCCTGTGTCTTTTACTGTTAGCACTTCTGAGCAAGTGAGGGTGTGGGTGATTGACTGATCTTGTTTTGTTTAAAAGTTTTCACTCAAGGTGGAAGTATACTACCATATCTATCTATGTATCTATTTAAATCTACATATCTGTGTATCTGTATATCTATGTAACTATGTATGTATATGTATATATGTATGTATGTGTGTATCCCCCCCCTCAGTGTGTGTCTCTCTCTTTTTCTCTTCCATGTTTATAGTCTACTTGTGACGTAAGTCTTGTCTTATGTCTTCCAAGGCAGCTGGCACACCAGCAGCAGTTGCACCCCAGTATATAGACTCTCACTCCCTTGGTGTTATTCTTGTTGAAAAGGGGTCTGCTGAAGCTGAGCCCAACGTCAACCCCATTGCTTATCTCATTTCTTCCCTCAGCCACTTTTCCTAGAGTGAAAATCTGCCGAATCTCTCCAGGGGGGCAGCCTCTGTTTAGATTCTGCAGTCCGTTAGTTAGTTCATCAACTTTCTGTTGCTAACTCCTAACCCCTACAGATTGGATTCCAATAACCAAGCCGCCCCAGCCCTGACTTCTCCTGAGGGCATATTTGCGCCCAGGTGGGCCAGATTGGTCCAGATGCCTTTAAATATTGCCTTACCACTGCAGGTTTTTGTTTTGGCTCAGTGCCAGGAATTGGTCCTTTCTTCATGCTTCTGTGATGACTGTATCTAAGAAACCCGAAGACTCTTACTGTGATGAACCACAACCCATCGGAGTGCCCTATCTCCAGATCTGAGAAGAAAGGAGAAGCAAGCATGTCTGACCTTTTGACACTGAAAAAGTATGTTATTACCTGCAAAGTTCATGTTTGATAACCTTATAACTGAGTTATAAAAGAAATTGAAAAAAAAATCCACAAAAAAAACAAAACAAAAAAGAAGGTCACAGCTACCTATTGTCAGTCACAATAGCTCACAGGCCATGGGTTGGACATGCCAGGCAGGGTACTAGTTTCTCCCTTCGTAGGTCTCAAGTTGCCTTAGCAAAATTTCTCTTCCTCCAGCTTTATGAAGAAGACAGGCTGCCTTCGTGAAGAGAGTAACAAATCCTCACATGTTCTTCTGAGGTGAGGCTGCACTGATCTTACTCAATTGACTTTGCAGAACAACAAGGGAAGCTCAAGATTGAAACTGGGCGGTGGTGGCGCACGCCTTTAACCCCAGCACTTGGGAGGCAGAGGCAGGGGGCAACTCTGTTGAGTTCGAGGCCAGCCTAAACTACACAGTGAGTTTCAGGAGAGCTAGGGCTGCAGTGAGATCCTGTCTCAAAAAAACAAAAACAAAACAAGATTGTGGCTTCCTCTCATTCCAAATCACAGAGTGGTCCAAATAACAACACTAACAGGAGTAAAACGAAGTAATGGCAAAGTACTGGGTGAGCCAGGTAAAGCTAGAACCAGTCTGAGGCGGGGACTGAGTGGCCTGGATACCCTTGCTGTCCCCAGATGATATCCCGTTCTCTTTGAAAGGTCTGGACAGTCCGTTTTTAAAATATAATCTGTTCAAACCCTCCTCCCCAAATACGTGTTCAGCAAACTCACCCTTAAACAATTCCAGCACTTTCTGTGTAAAGAGACACCTTTCTCTTAGAGTCTCTTTCTGCTGCTGAAGATGAACTGTGTTCTACACTGCCCCTACAAAGGTCAAGGGCACACACGTGGTTGATCGCTTGGGTAAATTCAGTATAACAGGATTCCAGGTATCATAGGATGGCTATGAGGTTTTTTTTTTTTTTCCCTACTGTTCCATAATCATGTATAAAGTCCAGAAGAATTTAGTTTTCTATATTCTGAAGAGAAATATTGAGTAGGCCTCATACCTGCTTGCCAGTGTTTGGGGGAAGCCGAGAGGAGTCCAGGGTTTTGTCAAAACTAAGTCACTGGGGAGTATAATTTGCCTTGGGAAGAGTGCCGAACACACACTCTCTCTCTCTCTGTCTCTCTCTCTCTGTCTCTCTCTGTCTCTCTCTCTCTCTCTGTCTCTCTCTGTCTCTCTCTCTCTCTCTCTCTCTCTCTCTGTGTGTGTGTGTGTGTGTGTGTGTGTGTCCCTGCAGTCAAAGGTGTGCTTGTTCTAGGAGACCTAATAGAAGAAACTGCCAAGCCTGTGAGCAGGAGAGAGGCGTGCTGTTTTGGAGATGGTTGCTGGCTGAGCTTCAGAACCAGCATGTCCTCTCGGAGCTGTCGAGGCAGCATGACAATAGAATTTGGAGAAGAGTTGCTATGTGCCCCTTTGGAGTTTGGACCAAAAATAAAAATGCATATTTTGGGTCTAGAAATTTCTGAAGAAAATTTAACTCAAGGCATCAACCAGAGGAGGTCCCTCTGACCTCTGTGGAGCAGCCTAGAAAATGACCAGTCTCCAGTTCAGCAGCAGAAAGGGGGTTCTAAGAGAGATCTGTGGGAACAAAATGGTTACCAAGAAAAGTGTTAGAATCATTTAAGCGTAGATTTGATGGGAATGTGTTTGGGAAGGAGGATTTGAAGACAATGCTCAACATCTACTTCAAGACATTCTTCTCATGAAACCTTCATTCACTACTCTCTTCCATGCTATCTTTTTTTTGCATTGCACTCTATCTTATATTTGCTTTCTGATTATTTTCTGTTGTTATTGGTCTCTGACCTTGACTGGAAGGGCATCTGCAGCAGGAATCATTTATTTATTTATTTATTTATTTATTTATTTATTTATTTATTTATTTTGTCATTCTTCCATCATGATGAATGACAGGCTTGCAATGATCTCATTGATGATATTCAATTATAATCAATAGCCACTTAGAGCCCACAGTGAATATAATCCCACACGTTTGCAATGGTTTTAATACATTTATTTATTTAGGTGCGTTTATCTGCATGTACATCTGCACAACAGAAGAGAGCTTTGGAATTCATGAAACTACAGTTACAGATGGTTGTGAGCCACCCTGTAGGTGCTGGGAATTGAACTCAGGACCTCCAGAAGATCAGTCAGTGCACTTAACCACTGAGCCATCTCTTTCGTCTTCTTAATGCATTTTTAATCATGCCACATACTCCAAAGGAAATTGTGACTACCACTTGAAAAAACAATCTTCTCCAATGACCCCTTTTTGATTCAGTTAAGTAAGTTAACCTGAATATGAGCCAAATGCACTTAATACATTACAATTATAGGAAAACCCTGAGTTTGTCATAATCTGATAAATAAGATATTTGGGGGCCGGTACTGGCAATAAGTTGGTAGAATGCTTTCCTGGCAGGTAAAAAGCCCTGGGTTTAGCCCCCAAGTACTACATGAACCACATGTAATGGCACGTGCTCATAATCCTAATATGTGGGAGGTAGAAGCAGGAGACCCTTGAGAAGCATAGTAAGTTCAAGGCCAGCCAGGCATGAAAGTAATAAATAAATTAAATAAATAAACAAAACTCCAAGTATTTTCAGCCCTCATTTTACTATAATTTAATATAATTATTACAGTTATAATCAACCTGATGAAATCTGAAGGCTTTAGGAACTGGTCCCACAGACAGCTGAAGGGACATTTGATCAAATACTCTGTTTCTCTCTTCCTTGACAACTCTAATCTGACTAGTTGCCAAGCTCTGGGGCTCTGTGTCCAAAATGATCCCAAAAGTCTGGTCACCTCCAATTTCACATTTACAGAACTTGGGTGGCAGGCCCCTTCACACGCTCCTGCCTCCGCTCATTTCCTTCACCAGCTAATGCAGTAAAGATAACCTCAGGGCACCAAACTGCATCCATGTCACATTAGGGAATGAAAACAAGCCACTTTCTCTTGGATGAGTCTGGCTAAGGGCAAGTGCAAATTTAAATTCTTCGCTTCTCTCCCTGATCTTCAATCTGTCTGTGGTTTGTAGTCACAGGTCTGTAGTCTGTTGTTTGTCCCTCACAGAGGGCTTTGCTCTGCAGTTACTGGACAATACAGAGCACATGGCCTGAGAAAGGGTTGAGGCTTCCTTACAGACGTCTTTGACAGAGTTTCACAAGGGAAGAGGTCACTTTACTGATCCAACGCACCCAAAAGCACTCAGCACTGCAAACATACATTGTCAAGCTTTCTCCATGTTGTTTGCAAAATTTATGGTGGATATTTATTTTAAGGTTGCTTTCAACTTATTTGCTGTTTCTGGCAAGTGTTACCACAGTACATACATATATCCATACATCCATAATTTTGGATAAGGAACATGGAAGAGTACATAACTTAAGATTAAAGCTATGGAGGGCTAGAGATATGCCTCAGAAGTTCAGAGCGCTTTCTTTGCGCAGAGGACCTGGGTTCATTTCCCAGCATTCATATGACAGTTAACAACCATCTGTCACTCCAGATCCATGGGATCTGGCACTCTCTGTGCGTCTACATGGGCACCAGACACATGGTGCACATACATACACGCAGGCAAAATATTCATGCATGTAAAATGAAAATAAATAAAACTCTAAACATAGATTAAAGCTATCATTTAACTTAAGTTGTTGAAGCCGATTGCATACACAACCCAAAGTGGTTACTTCGTTCTCTCAAAAGCAGGTTAAACTTAAATAGGTCCAGTCCGCAGTAGGACAGCAGGTTAAGCATGCAGTCTTGAGTGATCTCAAGGCGTCTTATTAACTTTGTTGGCAAGATCTGGAAAACAACTTTTATTTTTAATGCAAGAGATGCTTTCATAAAAATGTATCACTACAGTTTCCCTTGTAGACTCTGTTCACACCATTATAACAAAATGCCATATACCATCTATCTTACAGTTCTGAGGCCTGGCAAGTCCACGATCTAGGTTCCTGAAGATTCGATGGCTAATGAGGGTTTATTTCCTGCTTCACAGACGATGCCTTTCTCACTGAATCTTCACATGGTGGAAGTGGGCAAGTATCTGGAGCTTCTTGTATAAGGGCGCTAATTCTGGACCAACTCTGAACGAGACTGGCTTTCCACCACACCAACCATGATATAGTCGTGACTTAGATGTCTGGGGCTGTTAGTATTGTAGTATTGAAGTCTTAAGTCCCTGTTTCAGGGGGTCTCATTGCTCCTCCCCAGGACCTTTGCTGTCGCTCTAGGAGTTGTGGAGGACACAGCCCTTGCTCTTTGTGGTAATAGATTAGAAACAGTGCTTTGGGAACGGAGGAGGAGAAACACCTTTTTTCCCATTCAAGGATCAGACAGAGGAAACCGTGAGTTGCCATAAAAGGAAATAAACTTGTTCTCACATAGAGGAAAAAGTTTGAAACACAATCTCCTGGTGTCTGCTGCCACCATGTGGTCATGTACATTTGTTAACTTGAAACTTGGGTTTTCGTTATAAGGCTGGTCCTACGCCCAAAGAAGGAATAGATGAAGTACAAAGAATTTAAAGCTTGTTTTTAGCACGAGCTGGCCTCAGTTTGTCCCCTAAATCAACCTAGGCTCCCTGTACTCTCCGGAGCACAAGTTGCCGCTATTAAATACCCTTTCCCTCATGGTGCGCTGTCCTGAGGCAGGACTAAATCCATGCTTCCATGTCGGGGCCCCTCCTCCAGCTTGAGGCAGAGAAGCCCCCAGATAAGCCCCTGTCATCCCTGACCTCTAATGTTTATGGCTTGTGTAATCCCCCTTTCTCTTTACTTTGAATGTAGACGGCACCTGTCACTTGTCTAGCAGAATAGGGCAGAGAGGATGGGTCGCCATTTCTGATTGTATCATGTGGTGTTTATAATGTCCATATTACTACCAGGCTGTCTCAGTCTCTTTCTGGGCTTTCATATGTGACTAAGTAGCCATGCTTGGGGAAGCGGAGTGACAAGGAGCTGAGGGTGGTGATTGCTATCAGCCTGTAAGGAACGGAGCCATCAGGGCAGCAGGACACGGGCAGTCATGTTTTGCTATCAACCATGTGAACTTGGAAGCAGATCATTCTCCAGTTGAGACCCAAGCCCTGGATAATATCTGGATTTCAGCCTCCAGATTCTGTAAAGAAATAAAGAGTTGCTATTTTCTACCAGCAGATGGATGAGGGCCTTTACCCATCAACAGAGAACCAGAACACAGATCTTTGGTTTTACTATTAACTCTCTGTCTACAGGACTGCATCATGCATCCTAGTATGTGTTGCTCCTCATGGCTTACTCAGCCTGATTTATTCCAGCCTGATTTATTCCTTCCTTCCTTCCTTCCTTCCTTCCTTCCTTCCTTCCTTCCTCCCTCCCTCCCTCCCTCCCTCCCTCCCTCCCTCCCTCCCTTCCTCCCTTCCTCCCTTCCCTTGGTTTTGTAGTTTTGGTGCCTGTCCTGGATCTTGCTCTGTGGACGAGGCTGGTTTTGAACTCACAGAGATCCACCTGGTTCTGTCTCCCGAATGCCGGGATTAAAGACGTGCACCACTGTGCCACTGCCGCCCTGCTCAGCTTGCTTTTTTTTTTTTTTTTTTTTTTAAAGATTTATTTATTATGTATACAAGTATTCTACCTGCATGTATGCAGGCAGGCCAGAAGAGGGCACCAGATCTAACTGCAGATGGTTGTGAGCCATTATGTGGTTGCTGGGAATTGAACTCAGGCCCTCTGAAAGAGCAGCTACTGCTCTTAACCTCTGAGCCATCTCTCCAGCCCCATCAGCCTGCTTTCTTATACACTGCAGGACCACCGCCCATGAGTGACACTGCCTACAGCGATCTGGGTCCTCCCACATCAATTATTAATCAAGAAAATGACCTACAGATATGTGCACAGGACAGTCTGGTTGCGGCAATTCCCCAGCTGAGGTTCCCTCTTCCCAGATGACCCGACCTTGTGTCAAGTTGACTAAAAACTAACCAGCACAGAAAGTTTTTAAATTAAATACGATCAACAAATAACCATTTGGTTTAGAATTGTTCTTGGCCTCCCATCAAGATTCTGGCACTGAATCGACTTGCTGGGCTGGCTCCTTTAGGGCAAATCCTCTGTCAGGAGGTATCCCAGCTCTTTGTGTGTGTGTGTGTGTGGGGGGGCTGCATATGTAATTTACCAGCTAAGTTTAGACAGGCTGAAATCTAACCCAACAGTTGGCTAGACTTGACCTGAGGCTGAGACCTTCATCAGACACCTCAGCAGCTTGCCAAAGGTGCTACATCGTTGCAGCTGTCCTTACCACGACTGACAGCAAACCGCATTCTTCCTTTTTAAAAGATGCTTCAGGCTGGGGATGTCGATTAGTGGTAGAATGTTTGTCCAGTAGGCGAAGGTGAGAGGCCCGGAGTTCAAGTCCCAGGACCACCAAAGAAAAAATAAACAAATTAAAAAGGTGCTTTGTTCTTATGGGGCACCTGGGTAACATCGGAGTGGTGCTGAGAGGCAAAGCTGGGGACGGAGAGTCATAGACAATCTGCTCAATCTCAGATACAACCGGGAGCTTTAAAACAAAAACAAAAACAAAAACTGCTCCCAGCTGGGCGGTGGTGGCTCACACCTTTAATCCCAGCACTCGGGAGGCAGAGCCAGGCGGATCTCTGTGAGTTCGAGGCCAGCCTGGGCTACCAAGTGAGTTCCAGGAAAGGCACAAAGCTACACAGAGAAACCCTGTCTCGGAAAAAAAAAAAAAAAAAAAAAAACCTGCTCCCAAACTTAATGTATGCCATCGGGGAGGTAGTTGGTTTTTCAATGGCATGCTTCTGACAGATCATGCTGATAAATGTAAGGAAAGTAACCTAGAATGATTAGTTAACTATGGATTAGCTTCTAGTCAAAACCATCTGCTGGGGCTGCCGGACGACCCTGAGGATGAAGGAAATGACCTAAGACCTGAGGCCCACATGGTGAGAGGAGCTAATTCCAGCACCTTGTCCTCTGACCATCGCATGTGCACTGAGACATGCGTGTTCCCATATGTTTACACACTAAATAAATGCTAAAAAATTTATTTTTATACCAAATACATCTTTTAATTGATTCTAGAGTTTATAAGGGATCATCACCAAGCTCTTCAGTTTTTAGAATTTAATTTTACTCTTTTTGTTTGTTTGTTTGTTTTTCGAGACAGAGTTTCTCTGTGTAGCTTTGGTTCCTGTCCTGGATCTTGCTCTGTAGACCAGGCTGGCCTCGAACTCACTGAGATCCGCCTGGCTCTGCCTCCCGAGTGAGGGGATTAAAGGCATGCGCCACCACCGCCACCTGGCCTGTTTGTTTTTTAAGATATGGTCTTGCAGGGCAGCGGTGGTACACTCTGCCAGCTGAGCAAACATCCTAGCCTTAATTTTCTCCTTTTCCTGAAAATCAGCACTGCATTGACTCAGCTCCGGTCCAGATGCTGGGCTGTGTGTGTAAAAACCTGAGACGTGCTCTGTGGGCTTTTTTTTTTTTGGGGGGGGGCATAATTGAAATAAGTTAAACTATAAAGTGTGTTTGAATTCAACCAAAGAGGTGGTCCCTAAGGGAGGGAGGTTGTTGTGTGAAGTCCCATGCAGAACTGGTCAGTCTATACAAGCAGCCCTTCTGGGTAACTTGCTGTCCAAGTACCATGTGTTCCAATGTCCTGCCTAAAATGAGACACCTGGACTGAGACACGCCACATCCCAACACTTTAGTCTTTATTCCTTATTCCTCTCCACATAAAGCAATCCCCATTGTCCAAGAGGTATAGAAGACATAGTTGATAGGTATTCCTGGAATTCAGATGAGGTGTCATGGCTCAAAAACAAACAAACAAACAAACAAAAACAAAACAAAAAACAAAAACAAAAACAACAAACCTGAAGATCTGGGAGACAATTTCCATTCTAGATATAGAGCTTAGAACAAGTTTCAAAGCTCTCATGGCAGATGTTTACTATGTCTGCGGGATATAAGGAAGGAACACCTGAGCTAAAGCCCAGATGTGCAAACTGGACCAACAAGGCGTGGCAGGAATATTCATGGTAACACATACACCCATGGCATATTGGATATGTAGCACAAACCAAGATCCTACCACTCATGACACTGAGCACCCCAAATACCCTGATGTCTTTTAGTTTACAGCAAAGTGGGGCTACACAAGGTGGAACTTGGGTAGATCTTTAGAACACCAAGACACACGTATTAAGCCAAAATTGTGGGAGCCAGGGGACAGAAATGCAGCCACCGGAAGACCTAGGGTGTGTGAGTTTAAGTGGAGGAGTTGTTGGGTTGAAACTGGAGAGGGGAAGAAGTGAACATCTGCTCAGCTGGAAACAGGAAAGAGACTCTGCTGCCGAAGGAAAAGTGGTGAGTTCTAGAAAAATGGAAAGATCTATGCCACAGATGCATCTTCCTGGTTTCCATGAAATCGCATTTGATTGTGTCTTTAGGATTTGGCCTATGGGAGGCTACCGAATTACATTTATAAAACAGTGCATCGGGCACTGTTGGTATGCAGGGCACAACAGAGAACATAATGATAAACCAGGAAGAAACTGTAGCTTGTTCTCCTTGGGACTGATCTGGGACCCTGGCTCTCTCCTCATGCGTCTGAGGATCCTGCTGGTGGCCTGCAGATTCCAGCATTGATGGGTAACTCTAGGCTCCTGCTGCCAATGAGAACATCCTCTATATGACTGGTTATGTCCAGGACTTGTTTGCAGCTTGGGGTTCTGTTAGGGGATCACCCACCTTTTGTTTGCATCTTTCAGTCTGCCCTAGTGGCTACACTTAAAATTTCTCTATTTTGTGCCTTCAGGAATGCTTAAAGTTCCCCCGCTGCTCTTGTGAAAAAAAAAAAAATTGATTGACGTTTTGGTATTTGGGAGCTAGCAGGAGGACTTGGCTGTTTTTTTAAAGACAGTTATCTACCCAAGGTAAGGCTGGGTTAATGACAAACTGTTCTTTCACAATATGCCCTGTTAGACTTTCCATGGCCTCATTCTTAAGTTGCAACAGGCTCCTTAATCCTTCCACGGTTACAGGAAGCTTCCATCACAAAGAAGGAAACCAAGAGGAAATGAAGCAATGGTTCCTGAGGAAACAGAGAATTCACAGAGCAGAAAAACACAAAAACAAAACTCTGTAAACTCACAAAAATGTAGGAAACTATTGAATTCGTAAGTAAAGACAATAAGAAGCAGGCTATGATAAATGTCACAAGGCATCTACAAAATGAAGACAGGCAACTAAAATCTTCAGAAAGAACTGTTCAAGGAACACATTCTAAATTGATCCAATATATAGCAGAAAATCAGAAGACAATGAAAAACTGAACAGATTCTAAGCTCTTCATAGAAGCAACTGACTGTTGTCTGGGTAATTGGGTGGGATGTGTGTTTCTTCATTCACAGAAATAACCAGTGGGGGACCAAGATTAGTGATCAGATCATATAGAAGGGAATAGTTAGAGGGTGTAGCAGGAACTTTAAAAAAATGTCCAAAGGCATTATATATATATATATATTTACATATGTATTTACATATATATTTACATATATATAATATCAGGGAAAGCATAACATTAAGAGAAGTGGAGCCCAGCGGTGGTGGTGCACACCTTAATCCCAGCATTTGGGAAGTAGAAGCAGGTGGGTCTCTGTGAGTTCAAGGCCATTCTGGACTACAGAGCAATTTCCAGGACAGCCAGAGCTACACAGAAAGACCCTGTCTCAAAAGACAAAAAACAGAGAGAGAGAGAGAGAGAGAGAGAGAGAGAGAGAGAGAGAGAGAGAGAGAAAGAATGAGAATCACCATCAAAAGAACTAAAGAAGCCAGGCATGGTGGTACACCCTTTTAATCATAGCACTCTGGAGGCAGAAACTGGCCATTGTCTGTAGTGGGTACCTGTTCTACCTATGACCTTGAAGTACCAACCCCTGGGGCGTGGCCTCGGGGCTACCCTGACAAGACCTGAGAGGCAAGAGCCCTCTTCTCTCCCTCCTGGGCTTGGATGGTGCAGACTGACTCAGGCAGCAGGAGCAGCGTGGGACAGGACCTCAGCCTTACAGGAACCTGTCATGATTCACCTATTCTGTTTAGTGAGTTGTCTTTTCCAATCTATGTCCTAATAAATTCCTTATACCCCTTAAGCAGACTCCCTTGGATTTCTCGCTATATCTGACCTCTCCAAAAAGGTTTTATTTTTCAGGATTATGGATGGATTGTAATAGGGTTGGGGGTGGAACAATAAAATTTAGACTTAAGATTCTCTTTTGGAAAAGAAAAAAGGGGAATAGATAGGATAGGATATTAAGGTAGATTATTACATCTACTGGTAAACTAATTTAGCAAACTTAGATAATTTGCACTGATATGGATTCTTGTATATTGATACAAATGTAAACTATTTTTCTATTCCTATTTAAAATAATTTGTATATTGATACAAATTCAAAAGTATAATTGTCATATTGTACATATATTCCCACTCCTATTTGAAATATTTTGTATATTGATACAAATGTAAAATTATATTTGTCATACTGTATGTATGTTCTACCTCTGTTTAGGATATTTTGTATATTGATATATATTAAGGATATTGTTGTCACATTGCACTATACATCTTTATTTCTGATTAAGATATTTTGTATATTGTCACAAATTTGAGATCATTGTCCCTATACTGTACATTTGTTTACAGATTGTTTTCCTTGATAATGTGACGCCTTAGTCTCTAGGTTATTTAGGTAGATAAGACTTACAGGTTAATAGTTACCCATGCTTGTCATATCTATAGTTATATTAGTTAGGGTTTCCAGATTTACAGAAACATGTCAGATGGATAGGTAATCTTCAAACACTTCATAGAAAATATGGCATTTAAATGTTTTAATAAATTAGAATTCTGTTGACATGAGACATGATTGCTTCTGGCAGCACTGAGAGAATGTTGGGCTTCAAAGACACTCCATTTGGAAGTTTGTCTTCTTCTGGGCACAAAATGGCCTGCTGGGCAAAGAACTGCCTTTGCCTCGACTGCTGACAGCATGCACGCTGTCCTTTCCGGATGAGCAGGACACAAGGAAAAATGACTGCTGAACCTTGCCAAGACAGGGTAAGATGGTCTTTCAAAATTCCTGCTTCTGAAAATGGTCTGTTAGATATTCTAGGCCTGTAGCCAAAAATGGATGCCCCAACAGTGCTGAGAAACATTAGGTGACTGTCCAGGTTGCCAGCTGTCTCTGTCCATTCTTGAAAATTTCAGAAATTGCTTCTTTGCACTTCCTGTTTTCTCAGGTAATATTATTTTCCTTCTCAGGTCTTTGATGGGATTGAAGGTTAGATAGTTATAGTTATAATCCTCTTGTATCTTAGCTAAGAACATTTTAGGTACTAAAGTTAGATATTCAGTCTAGGACAGCTATTGGAGTAATCTCTGTAACATGCCTTTACTTGTTGTCTGGACATTTCTGTATATTTAGTACATGTCTCTTGTTTGATGTTATTCTTGTTGGTTGTATTTCTATTTTGTTCATGTTTATGTTTTCTATTTTGTTTATGTTTATGTTTTTCTATTTTGTTTATGTTTGTTATGTTTACCTTTCCCTTCTCTTGGACAATACTTGATAGTCGTTCCTGTTGTATATAGTTTCGTATTAGGTTAGAACTTGCTTATTTAGACAAAAGTGGGAGATGTAGTGAATACCTTTCTACCTATGACCTTGAAGTACCAGCCCCTGGGGCATGGCCTTGGGGCTGCCCTTAAGACCTGACAGGCACATCAGCTAGCTCTCTTCTCTCCCTCGTGGGCTTGGATGGTGCGGACTGACTCAGACAGCAGGAGCAGTGTGGGACAGGACCTCAACTTTCCAGGAACCTGCGATGATTTGCCTACTCTGTTTAGTGAGTTGTCTTTTCCAATTTATGTGCTAATAAATTCCTTATAACCCTTAAGCAGACTTCCTTGGATTTCTCACTATAATTCAGTTTGAGTTAAAGGCCAGTCTGATCCACATATGGAGTTCCAGGACAGCCAGAGATACATAGAAAGACCCTGTTTTCTTTCCCTCCCTCCCTTCCTTCCTTTTTAGAAATAAAGAAGCTAGAGAACATATATTTTTTTCTATTCTGGGTTTGAAGCCCAGTGATGGAACCCAGAGGAATCCAGAACAATCACTTTTTGTTTGTTTACAAGACAGGGTCTCACAATGTAGTTCCAGCTGTCCTGGAACTCCAAATGTGGACCAGGCTAGCCTCAAACTGGGATTAAAGGTGTGTGCCACCATGCTCAGCCTGTATGTTTTATTTTGGTAAGAGCAGAAATCTGGACACAGTGACACACACAGAAAGAAGATAAAACAAAAAGTCACAAGAATAAGACATCCATAAGTCAAGTTCCCAGGCTAGGAATAGGTCTTTTCCTCTGAGCCCACAGAAGGAACTGACTTTGCTCCCTCCTTGATTTCCAGATCCCAGAACTATGACATCACATGTTTTGGCCGTATAAGCTGCCTAGTCTGTGGGACTTTGGTGTGCCAGCCCTGGAAAACTAGCACAGGTGGTTTTTATGGCCTGAGGTGGGGAGTGAACTGACCCCTAAGAAAGAAAAAGAATCCTTTTAGGGTGGCAGAAGTAATCTGTGCCTTGATTGTGGTGGCTACAGAACTGCATGTGTTTGCCAAAACTCAGAGCTGGGCACCAAAAGGGAAAAATTTTACTCTACATAAAATTGTATCTACATAGAATTACATACTAACCCAACACGAAAAATGAACAGAATCACTAGATTAATAAAAACAAAATAACTCCTTTTTTGGTTGGTACTGGAAACTGAGTCTAGGGTCTCACACATTCTGTGCAAGCCTTATACTCCTGAGCTATACATCTAGCCACCAAATTGCTAAAAAAAAAAAAGTGTATATGTTTGTGTCTGTGTGTATATTTGTGTGTGTGTGTGTGTGAGAGTGTGTGTGTGTGTGTGTGTGTGTGCACGCTGGTGAAGACCAGGGGTCAAAATTGACGTCTTTCTTTATTGTTCTCTAACTTGGTTATTGAGGCAGGATCTCTCACTGAGCAGGAACCTCACTGATGGACTAGACTGGCCAGTGAACTCCAGGGATCCACCTGACTCTGTCCTCCCCGCTCCCAGGGCTGGGGCTTTAGGTATGTAGAGAACAGTGAATAAAGAGGACATTTACAGAAGTGGCTTAGGGCAGTGGTTCTCAACCTGTGCATGGAGACCTCCTTGGGGTTTGCATTTCAGGTATTTGCATTATGATTCATAACACTAGCAAAATTACAGTTATGAAGTAGCAACGGAATAATTTATGCTTGGGGGTCACCTCAACATGAGGAACTGTATTAAAGGGTTGCAGCATTAGGAAGGTTGAGAACCACTGCCTTAGATAATGGGGCAAAGGTTGGATTGTATGTACAAGATGCAAACTTCAGGGGCTAGAGAGACGGCTCTGAGTTTAAGAGTGCATACTTTAGGCAGGAGATACATAGGCAGGAAGTATATCAAGCATGTATGCTTACCCCTTATTGGATGAAGGCAGGAGGTATGTAGCTTTGTGGGGTTTACCTTTATAAGCAACTAACGTAATTCACAGTTATCCTCTGGGAATCCCAGGTATGGACCTGGCCAGTGTCCATCATCCTGGACAGTACTTAATAAAGCTTGCTTCAAATTTGGCTCAAAAGTTGTGGTAGTAGCCTTATTCTTTTTTTTTTTTTGGTTTTTCGAGACAGGGTTTCTCTGTGTAGCTTTGCGCCTTTCCTGGAGCTCACTTGGTAGCCCAGGCTGGCCTCGAACTCACAGAGATCCGCCTGCCTCTGCCTCCCGAGTGCTGGGATTAAAGGCGTGCGCCACCAACGCCCGGCTACCTTATTCTTGACTGGTTGCATTAACATTTTGAGAACAACTGCCAACGTTTTTGGAATGAATGTATCCTTCAAAATAGAGTGAAAGTATATCTGACTAAGAAAAGTGTCTTTGGCTGAGTTTGGTGGTACATTCTTTTAATCCAGCACTCAGGAGGACAGTAGAGATAGATCTGCTTCACACAGTGAGTTCCAGGCCAGCCAGAACCACAAAAATGAGACCCTATTTTTATTTTTAAATGGATCTTTGAGTTGTTTGTGGTGGTGCACATATACAGTTCTACCACTTGAGAGGCAGAGGTAAGAGGATTACAGCAAGTTCAAGGCCAGCCTGGTCCGTGTATCAGGCTACTGGCAAGCCAGGGCTCCTGGTGAGACTACTTCAAAATGAATAAGAGAAAAACAAAAACCATCAGTATCTAATGGGATTGCCATCTTTGAATTCCTTTTTAAGGAGATAGTGCTGATTGCCAAGATTAGTGTCCATATGCCCAGACAATCTGACCTGGAAGACAAGAATGTGTTCAACCTTTATGTGATGAAGGCCACACAGTCTCTTACATCTCAAGGCTACCTGAAGGAGCAGTCTGCCCGGAAACATTTCTACTGGAGGGAACCCAGTGTCTCAGAGATTATGTCCCCCTACCTCCTGAGACTGCACACCTGCCGCCCTGTACATCAGCTGCTGAGACTGCCCAAAGGTCCAGAGGGTGAGTGACCTGAAAGATTTACAAGAGGGGAGGTGGACAGAGACACCCACAGAAGGAGCCCTGTGCCCCAGGGTACTGACAAGGACTCTGAGACTGGGGCTGACTCAGCCATGGAATTCTAGTTCAGAGGCAGCTTTGGTGCTGGACTTGGTCAGCCACCTCAGGAAAGGTGGAGACAATTGTTTTGTGTTGAATAAACTTAAAAGAAAAACCTGCAAATAAAAATAAAAACACTGTAACTCGGTCTAGAGAGAAACATTGTTTCCGAGTTTCTCTGGCTTCATCACGTTTCCCTGTTGGTCAGTATGGTGGTTTGAATGATATGCCATCCATGGTATCTAGGCATTCGGGTACTTGGTCTCCAGCTGGTGGCCCTGTTTGAGCAGGTTTAGAATGCGTGGCCTTGCTGGAGGAAGCGTGTGGTAAGAGACTGGAACAAGGGTAAGTGACGAGGAGGAGAGGCGAGATTGGGTCAGGATCAGAACAGGAGCATAGAGTACGAAACCTTCCGGCATGTCAGAAGTCAAAGCAGATTTGCCAAGGAAGAGTAAAACGAGACCAGTGGGAGTCTAAGATAAAGCCCGTGGGCAGGGGTGTGGGGTGGACTATCAGGCTGTAATTGTCAGGCTAAGGAACCCTTCCACCTCCGTGTTCTGTGAGTCACGTGTGTTGATGTGGTCACTGTGTCATAGTCTCGAGTTGCTTCGGTAGGTTCTACTGGAAGTGTTCCATCCCTGCCTGACTGGCTGGTCTAACAACCGGGACATCACTCACCGCTCTTTGGCTCTTTTTTCCTTTCTCAAGAGCTCTTCTTCATCATGCTTCCAAACTTGGGGACTAGGGAGGTGGTAGTGGGGAATACAAGGCTTGTATGAGTCAAGCACGATGTTTCTGCACCCATCTGTCTGTCTGTCTATTTAGCTGTGTGTCTCTTAAGGCATATGTGTGTGTATATGTGTATTTGGTAAGGGATATTTTGTTTTATCATTTGCTTATGAGGCAATAAGTATTTATATATTTTTACTTTTTGCTACTAATTAAGAGCAAGACATGCGGGATTTCTTTAACATATATCTTTTCATTTCCATATTTATGAAATATTTGTTACAACAAATAGTTAAATGCTTACTGTACACTGACATCGTCATCAATATAAGAGAAAATGAAGGAAAAATAAAAAGGTTTCTAAGTTTTAGAGAATAACATGCAGGCATACCAAACAAAGAGTGAATGATACTTTAAATTTTTACTTATTTATTTGTTATGTGTATTGTAAAACACAGGCAGAGATCAGAGGACAACTTTCAGGAGTTGGTCTCTCCTATTTATTTGTTATGTGTATCATAAAACACAGGTAGAGATCAGAGGACAACTTTCAGGAGTTGGTCTCTCCTTCTCCCGTGTGGGTCTCAAGAATCAAATTTAGGTTGCGAGGCCTAGCAGCTAATGTCTTTGCTCTCTGAGCCATCTCTCAGGGCCAGGGAGATGACTTCGGAAGGGGACTCTGACTCATGGGTCCGGCAGTATTCAGTGTGGGAGCCGGGAAAGAACAGGCCATTCCAAGAAGGGGGAGCAGAGTGGACACAGGTGGAATTCTTGGTGAACTTATCCATTTGAGGAGTTTCAAGCAGTTTAGTTTGCCTAAAGATAGAGAGAAGAGGAAAAGAGAACAGCTAAATGATCGCGAAGAAAAGACAGCTATAAAAACTGCCCTCAGACTACCGCAGGGGTGCCCATTCATTTGCAACTAACCAGATGTAGATTTAAATAACTTCACAGGGCCAGAGGAAGGGCGTCCAGGGATCTGCCCCTGGTGAGCTCCAGTTTTATCTAACTGACTGATGTGGTGTGAAGCTATGTGTGCTCCAGAGTTTGTATGCGCATTGTGTGTGTGAGGAAGGGAGTGCGGTGTTTAGGTTAGACAGAGTCAAATCTAGGCGTTTACAAAATCTTTGTACCTTCCTTTACTGGCCAGGTTTTTACACCCCACCCTGCCCCGGCAAGGTTGGTTATCTCTGGCAGAAGATTTACTTCCTTCTTGAGGATAATATAGAACTTGATAAATAAAATGAAAAAGGAAAAAGAAAGAGTGTCATAATGACTAAAGTGCGAGGGAGATGAGAAAAGCCAAGTAATGGCTAGATGGAGAGAGAAAGTATGGACTTACAAGCCGGCTGACGAGTCCTTTCATATGAAAGTCAGCGTAGTTGATTCAACCGCATCTCAAAGCCGGAAGCTGGAATCAATCGCATCTCAAAGCCGGAAGCTGGAAAGGGGCAGTGGATGGGTGCAAACGATTCACAGGAGTTTTGATTATGCAAATTAAAAGTACAAGAATATGTGTGGCTTTGCTGCTAAGGCAACAAATGGACACTTTGATGGGTTTTAGTCTCTGAGACAATAGGTAGGCAAGTCCATGGAATGCCTTGCAATGTCTGGAAGTGTTGTAGGTATCATCAGATTTAAAAATGAAAACAATCTGAATTCTAGCCACTGTTGAGGCACACTCATGTAGCCCAGACTGTGTGAGCATTTCATGTAGGTTAGTATTCAGTCAGTGCCTCACATGAAGATACTGGAGCTCTTTCTCTCTCTCTAGCCCTTTTTCTCATATTCTTCTACTCCACTATTTGCGTGATTCTACTCTGAGAGCTAATTGCATTTGGTGCCTCTGCAAGATCAAGCTTGAGAGCAATGGTCTTGACATTGGTTTCTTCCAGTCCTCCCAGCTGTGGACAGAACAGGTGGCAATGCAACCTGTATTTCAGTGGGAGCTCCAGGATTGAAAGGTGGCATCGCAACCTGTATTTCAGTGGGAGCTCCAGGATTGAAAGGTTCATATAGAGAAGCTGAGGCTTGGCACCCTGTGGTATTATCACAGTATCTGAAGGGAGCCTGGAAGAGGCTATGGGTAAAGCCGAAGCCCAGGTGCAGTGGTGGTGTTGCCAGAATATTGGAGATGCCAGGACTGTGGGATGACCATAAAGACAATAGCAGCTGTGGAGAGGAGCTGGCCTGAGCATAGGAGACATGCTAGGTGTGCTGTGGAGGGCAGAGCCAGAGAAGTGGAGCTGCCCAGGCCCGTTGGAGCCAGAAGATTGCAAGTGAATCCCAGATGTCCAAAACTGAACTTTTTACATTGTTAGATTTTGTTGCCCTGACTCTTCCCTCTTGAAATAAGAAAGAATTAAACTTGTTTTAATTTTATAAGGGCCCACACTGAGAGACCTTGAACTTTTGAAGAGACTTTGGATATTTTAAAGAGGTTAAACTTTCAGAGTATTTGAATTTTAAAGACTGTGGGATTTTTAAAAGTTAGAGTATTTTTTAAAAATTGTGATATTGATATTAATATGAGATCCTGGGGATAAACAAGAAAGTATATGTTCTTGTTTAATAGTGTTGTATTGTAATAGCCTGTAAGATTTTGGTCCACTTGACATAAACCAGGGTAATCCAGGAAAAGGGAACTTGAATTGAGAAAATGCCTCCATTAGATTGGCCATGGGCAAGTCTTTGGGGGCATTTTCCTGATTGATGTTTGATGTGGGAGGGCCTATCCCACTGTGAACCGTGCAACCCCTGGGGAGGTGGTCCTGAGTTGTATAAGAAGCAGGTTGAGCAAACCATAGGAAGCAAGTCAGTAAGCAGCACTCCCCCATGGCTTCTGCTTCTTCTGTTCCCAGCTCCAGGTTCCTGCCTTGAGTTAGTTCTTGTTCTGTTCCCCAAGTTATCCACATCATCACTTCTAACCCAGTCGCTAATACCTCACTCCTGCTGTTCTTGAACTTTCTTATTTGCATTCTTGCTTTAACCCACATTTCCTGACTGGTTGCTTTGATAAAGGCAGCATAGATTTGAACTTCTTGGTTCGATACTGTTGCCCTGTGAGGATCCCGCATTTATATCTGCAGTTAAGTTTTATGCAATTAGACACTTTTGGGGAAAGGTCTTTTGCTCTGTATTCAAGTCTAGGATATAGAAGGTAGAAGAACAATTGCTTTCTCTTCTGGGGTTGAGGAGCAGGAATCACTGTCCATTCTACACATAAGTGAGACACAAGGCCTCCCCGTCCCATTCTTTCTGTCTAGGATGCCCTTCTTCCTAACCACTGGGAAATTCCTTATTTTTCCTTCTCAGGGAAAGACTCACACAAGCACTAGGACTTTCTTTCTTGGCTTCCACAACTTTATATGGAAGTTTCTATAACAAAGAAGCAACCATTTACACTGATTAATACATTTTTGTCTGTCACACTGAATGGGGGGCTCCTGGGAATTGAGAGCTTGTCTTACTTCTGTGCTTACCATTAGTCACATTTAAAATTCTATAATTTTGAAGGTTTACTTAATTGAGGGGGAAAAGATTATTGCAGAAATGGCTAAATGTGCTGCCAGAGCTTTAGTTATAAATGTTGCCTTGATTATGTAATGTTTTGGTTTAAAACAAATGACACTTTGCTCAACTGATAAATCTATTACTTCTTGCTCTTACTGTAAACGTGTGTAGTCTTTTTCCAGTATTGGAGACTACTTTACATCTTTACATATTAAAGACCCTCAAAATGAGATGAGTCATCTCATAAATAAATGACCTTTTTCACATAGTTCAAGAACCATTAAACAAAGTTCTGTAGTAAATCATACCATTCTTGCCTTGTCATAATTTGGTAAGTAAATAAAAAATTGAGATTAATCCTGATTAGATTTAAATTCCATTTTACTTTATTAATTTTTTGGTTTCTTTTTTACATTTGCTTTAGCAGATTTATTAATAATAGGACAGAAATTTTAGCGCAGTGTAACTCTAATTCATAGGAAATAGAAGAGGCCACTGACTATAATCACCAAGATTTTTTGCTTTGTGTCATGCCTATAGATAATCAACCGAGATTTTATTATCTTCTTGGTGAAGCTGACTCAAACTTTAATATTGCACTTTGGCCAGCAGTACCATGCTTGTAGCATTTCGTTACAGAATGTTCACATTGTCTGCCACTAAATTAAAATGGCAAAAGAGAAAATTGCACAATTAAAGAGGTTGAAAAATGTCTACTATGCTTTCATTATGGCCGCTAATGCCAGCCTTCAAATGAACTGAAATTCTAAGTGGATTTGAGGAGGGGAAAGCAAAACAAGAGGCTGCCTGTCCTTCTACTACTTAATTAGAGTAAGACCTGGTATTTAATGTCTGCTTTTTGTTTTGTTCCTAGAAATGAGACGTAAAGGTAATGATACAGTCCCTGCTGCAGGGGTTGCTTCTGGTGAGTGTAAATTTCCATCCATTGGTGTTGACTTCTGGGGTCATGTGCTGAGAAGTGTTCTGAAGCTATGTTTGAGTTCAGGAATAGAATGAAGAGTATTTAGTGACTGCCTGGCTGTGGAGACGGCAGCTTACATATGTGTTTATTGTCACTCTAATGGTAGTTATTAAACATAGTGTCGGAAACCAGCTTTCAAGACCACAGGGGTTCCAGTGAGATGAAATATTACATCATGAAATAATATTCATAACCACCCTACTTATGTATACATTTTTTCTTACACAAACAGATTAGGAGGTTAATGGATGGACTAATAGCTAGTTATTAATCAGCAAAGCTGGGATTTAACCCCAAATGGGACTGATTTTAGAAAGCATGATCTTTTGCTTGGCAGAGAAGTCATTTTTGTCTATTTATTTGTTACAGGGTCTTGCTGAATAGCCCAGGAAGGCCTCATATTGACATTCTCTCTTCCTTAGTGTCTTGAGTGTATTACAGGCATATGCCTGGATTCTCGAAGGAACAATTTTTAGTTTCCGTTACTAGGAAAATTCCATGGGTATATTAGGGATTTTCCCAACTTGGAAGACTAGGTTATTTTACTTAGCATAATGTCCTTAGGGTTAGTCACGGTGTGGCACATGCTATGTTTCCTCCTTTGTCTGGCAGAGTAAGATGGATGTGGTGGTGTGTGTACTCCTGTAATCCCAGCACTCAGGAGTCAGAGGCAGGAGGACTAATGAAAAGTTCAGGCTGTCCTTATCTACATAACAGGATCCAGGTCAGCCAGGAGCAAATGGTAAGATCCTGTCTCAAAAGCAATAACAAATACAAACACAGACAAAAATGAAGAAGAAAGAAGAGGAAGAGGAAGAGGAAGAAGAAAAGAAGAAGAAGAAGAAGAAGAAGAAGAAGAAGAAGAAGAAGAAGAA
>CABHPP010108392.1:0-13072 GCA_902168425.1 Peromyscus attwateri
GGGGGGGCAGCTATTAAAACGGAACACCAGTGACAGTGGAGTTTGTTGGAAACGCCTGCTCGACGACGGACACTCCTGGTTTATGGGCAGCTCTCACCTATGGAACACCTTAACCTCAGTGCACTACAGAAGCAGCTGCCTACTGTGATCTTGGAGCTGAGTGGGAGTTGGCTCACTGCCACGGCTCCGTGCTGAGAGAGAACCAGACTGCACAGCCACAGTGGAACACTGGTCCTCAATATCTGAAGTGTGGTGTCTATGAGTTTGAACTGCTTTCACACTGAAGATTCGAAAACTGTTAAGTGCACATGGGAGTGTGATGGCATCTGGGATTTCCCTGAAATGCCTGAGACATAAGTAAGGCAGGGTATATGAAGTGGGCATGGAAGAGAATCCCAGGGCCTTAAACAGAGGGAAGCAGGGATCACACCCTTTCATTTACTTCTGTTTGAAATTTTTCTTGAGCAGCCAAGAATAAAGATAGGCCTTCCCTTCTTCAAACCACTGAAATCTGTCTAGCTTGTCTTCTCACTAATGTTCCCATGTTCTTTGGTGTGTCGCCAGCCCCATGCTGGCCAGTGAATTCGCACTTCTGGCTCCTGGCCAAGCTACAAGCAGGTGCTGAACTTCTAGGGTGTGAAAAGAACATAAGTCAGAAGTCCAGAACCACCAACACATATTGTGCTAAGCTACATCAATCCTGCAAAACTACCCCTCAGCCAGACTTCCTCCTCTGTTGAGCACAGATTGGCTGATATGCAGTGGTAGCAGAAATATTGGTCCTTAGACTGGCTATTCATGGTTCTCCAAAGTTCTATCTTAGCACGGGTAGCACACTTGGCTTGTGTCAAATCACCAGGAAGGCTCACTGTCTAGGACCATGCTCTCTCTAGGACATGCTCAGTCAATCAACTAGGACAAAACACGAAAACAAAACCTCTGCTCAGACACTCAGCTATCACGCAGAAGTCTAAACCTGCATGCAAAGGGAAGCATGGTTAGGCCTGAGCCACAAAGCCGGCTACCACTCAGGAAACCTTTTCTAGGAAGATATAAATGTAGAAAAATGACAGTATCCACAGAGTCAAGAAGCTCTAGAAACAAGGAACACACAGCATGCCCAAAGACGAACATAGCACATCCACAGGCAGACACTGTCCAGGGAGAGAACAGGCCTGACCCCGGGGAGAGGGGGGAGGGAGTCCTGGCACAGAGCACACGGCCAGGTATGTTAGAGGCTCAACAAGCACCAACTGAACCAGAAGGTGAGTAACAACAAGGATACAAAGGAATATGCAAAAGAAACATCTTTGTCTAGATGGTCACCATAGACTGGGCCTATCCTCTCCTGGCCAGAGGCAGATGTCTTGTGGAAAGAGCTACACAGTGGCTCTCTCTGGCTTCTTTCCAGGGACAGGTCTTCCCCAGAGAACAGAATGGTCCATCAGACATTTATAAATGAGCTCAGAGATCAGGAGACAATGTCTTGGCCAGCTCTGCCAACAGCACTCATCTCCATGCTCAAGAACATGTCCATCTACCCTGTCGGGGGGACCAACTGGGTGCACTGTTTCAGATAGTAGAGGAGAGGAGATGTGCATGTTTCCCAGAACCTGTATGGCAAGTGATGGGTAACAACTACAAAGGATAGCACAGCAGAACTATGTGCATCAGCTCTCAATATGGGCACTTTCAGTTAGACAGGGACAAGGGACAGGGACACCGTTGTCTCGAGCAAAGATGCAGTCCTAGCGCTGATGCCACTGGTGAAGAACTTAAATCCTCCAGACATCAGCTGTCCATCTGTAGGACCAGAAGCTGTGGTAGCTGCAGCCTCTCTTTTCCTGCCAACTCCTGTTTTCTGAAATAGCACCTTTAAAGAGAGCTTGGGGAGAGGGAGAAGGCTGTGACCTGGGGCCTTGTGGCCTGTGGGGCCTGAGGTCAGACATGCCCAGCTAAGTCAGTCTTGCAGAACCAGCCTCCAGCTGGACTTCCTTGTCTGTTGAGCTGACCAAGATCGGCTGATATGAGGAGTTAAGTTGACTTACAAAGAGGGAGGCCCATGATCTGAGTTCAGCCAGAGTCTAGGCTAGCTCCTCCCTAAGGTGCTCCACCCTACGAATGCCAAAGCATCTGATGGGAGTGCAAGACTCCCTGCAAAGTATGAGTCAGCAACCAAAACTCCTTTACGGGGAACCTACCTCCAAAACACTTTCTACATCACTGAACATCACGAATTAGCTAAAGGTGTCTGTGGTCAAGTGACAGGAAGCTAGAAAATAGGTAGATGTTAACAAGCAGCTCAGAGGGATGAGTCACTAATCCACAACAATACACTCTAACCAGCCATTAGAGGAAGTCAGAGGCAGCTCAGCCTGTGGCCAGACACTTTACCCATCCTCCCTGCATTGTGCCTGCCCTGCAGTATTCTTAGCTTTCTTACTGAACATGCCTTTCAGAAAGACTTGTCTGCCTTGGATGCCAGAAGGAAAGAGAGGGGGCCTAGCACAGAGGGAGTGGCAGCAAGTGCCCAAGGGGTGGGCTGACCACAGGGGTCTCAATGGGTCAAGGTGGACTCCAGGAGCACTTTCCCCTCCACTAGAAGGCCACTCGGGTTCAAAGACTTCCTCCCCTAAAATTCTGTGAAACAGTATTTGCTTCAGTTCACTAAACTGCATTTTCTTTTTCTAGACTGGTCTTACAGGATCTTCCCAGTACTGAGCCTACATCCTGAATGGGGAGCCTGACAGAGGCTCCTGCTTTCACTGGTCGGGCACTGTCTAAGAGCTTCCTGCACCTGAGCTTAGTCCTCACCAAATGAGGAGAAAAAGCCTGCACTGAGCAGGCTGCAGACCAGCCTCCCATGCAGCGTTCAGCCCACTGGTCTGCACACAGGACGCTAATCGCAGGAACATGGCATCACTTGTCCATGAATGCACTCACACAGTGTGTTTCCCTGGCTGGCTGCTGAGCAGCTGGCAGGATTTGAAGAATACACTTTGGGGAATACCAAGTCCTGGCTCCCCAAACTCCCAACAGCCAAAAGGTCTAGTAAACAGTGTGGTATCAGTGCTGGAGACTGAGCCATTAGCGCTTTAGACAAAAGCATGTGAGGGACCCATGCGAGCTTGTGTGGCCTCTAAGCAGGTATTTGAAGGGCATGCAAGAAAGAGTCATGTAAAGGGCACCAGAAAGTACCCTACAGGAGGAGGAAGCCACAGACAGAAGATGGAACACGACACTGTATGTGTGGAAGAGCACAGTGGGACAAGAGCCACAAGGAGGATCACAGGGCTCACTTCAGATGCCTTGAAGGAGATAAACTAGAGCCACAGGACTAAAGAGTGAAGTGGGCATGGGAAAGAGGGTGTGGGAGCTCTTCCAGAGCCCCAGGGCTGGGAGCAGCACAGTCACCAAGGAGCTGGAGGGGCACTCTCTGGGGCCCTACTTTGAAAGGCAAACCCTTAGGACTATCTGGTAGCCTTTATGCAGCTTGGTCAGGTCACGTCACTTTTAGAGGTGCAGGAGGCAGAGGCCTGGCGAGGGCATCAAGCCTGCAGGGAAAAGAACATGAATGGCAGCGTCTGCTAACTCTTGGGGACCTGTCCAGTGCTTTGAAGAACTAATACCTCTAATCTGCTTGGGTCATTAGATTTTCTCAGAAAAACAAAACCACTGGATTTGTTCAAGGTTCCAGTCTCACGATCCCTAAAACCCCATGGTGGGTTTTGGTTTTCCTCGCTCTGCTGAGCATGTGTCAGTTCTAGGTCCACTGGCCTGTGTGCTGCAACAGCACACAGCTGCCCTAAACAAGTGCAAGCACCTCCCCATCCTGGGCTAAGCTCTGGCCTTCTGAAATAGTGCATCCGAGTTGCAAAAGGAAGAGGCAGTGGCATACTGCAATCTGCAGTCTACACATCCCACCCAGGCTTGTGCAAGAATGAACGCGCAGTGAAACCCACAATGGAGCTGGCTGCTTTATTTTAGTTTTCTTGTCTGCCTCACCGTGGCTTGTGCTGACTGAGACAGGACTTAATTAAGCACAAGGCCATTGTCTTGGTGTGTTGCTCTTGTCTGGAAGGTGAGACCTTGGCCTACACTATCTCTTGGACCAGTGTCTCCATAATGGCTATGGCAGCAAGTCAGGCTGTGTAATAGAACAAACAACTGTTCTCTGTTCGCATGAAAGTTGAGAGGCATCCTCATACTAAATGAAATGCCTGCTTTAATTTCACAGCTCTGACCATCACTATCAGGAGCAGACCAAGGTAGAGCCTGCCCTCCAGGACTGGGGCCTTGGAGAAACCATCCAAGCCATTCCATTATTCTGTCCCCAGCACTCAGGTCTCCAGGAGAGGATGCTACCCAAGACCTCAGGCCACCATGCTGAAAACATCAGGGGGCGACAATGAATGGTAGACTGGAGGTTGCAGAGAGTCCGAGGATACTGCCTTCCCCTGCTGGCTCAGGTGGCTGCAGTCCCCATCACTGCTCTTCTGCTTGCAGGCCATCACTGGCTGAGCCTCTACCAGTTCACTTTGGAACAGAAATAGGGTGTGCTGACCCATACCACTGTTTCCATTACAGGCCATCCATCTAAGAGTATCTTATAAACTCTACGTGTGCTATCAACAGTGCTGCTGACACTCGATGCTTCTCCCATGGGAAAGCAACTAGAAAAGAGCTTTCTTCCTGGAAGCCAGCAGGGTCTGCCCAATTTCTCTGCTCTGACCGGAAAGATGATTTCTAGTAAGCTAAGACTGGTTTTACTTTACACTACAGCAGACCCTGGGATGAAGACCCAGAGTAGGGACTGGAAACCCAATCTAGTAAATTATCCTAGGAGAAATGTTCAAATCAAATGGAGGTCCTGGAAACAGGACTCTTACCCAGGTCTGTTTGGACCCTACTGTGAAGCTCAGATTCATCTGGACTTTATCAACTTAGGTAGCCAATAGGACAGATGGACTCCAGGGCAAGCACCTGTCCCTCAGCACTGCCAGCCCCTCTAGACCTCCTGTATCTGAAGAGTCTTCCTGAGGGGGAGGGGGAGTTAATACAGAGTGGAAAAAGGAGGTTGTAATACATAGTCAACTTTTAAAATGTCATAAAACTTTCCTTAATTTTTGTGCTAACAGTGCAGAGCACATTGATTTAATTCTATCTTTTAAAATTTTTCAAAACATAATTATATTTAAAAGGAAGGACACACACATCATAGCATGCAAATGTCACCATGATTACCAACATGTTAGGCAAAGTGTGTATAGTTTCCATCCTACCAGACACTGCTTAAGGCCATGACCACACAGTGACTTCAGTCTTGATTCCATCTCCACGGACATTTCTATTTGCTTTCTGGACTCTTAACCAATGCTCTCCCACTGTACCGGGTGCATTCAAGATAATTACATCCTGGCTGTTTAAATCAAGAATCCCATAGCACATGACTCACCCCAAAGACAGTCTGCCCAAGTCTGCAAGCTGTAGCAACTGACACCACATTTCCACTATGCACAGTATGGATGGACTCTCGTAACTTCTCCACAGTGGGCCTAACTAAGGTATAACAATATTCCTTTTTAGACAACCAAAATTCAGCTTCTAAAAATACAGTGATTTCATTGTATTGTGTTCTATTTTAATCTTCTAAAGATAGAGCTAGCACCAGGAAAAGCAATTTGCTGCTGGCTATGAACTACACTAATGTCACAGACAGGATGTGATTTTGCCTGCAGGTTCCACATGACAACTGCAGAGGTGGTATCAAGGGTTTGGCAGTGCAGTATAGGAGGACCCTGGCCACTGGTTTCCAAACCATGACTCAATGGCTACAGTGTAGTTCAAGGATAAAAATGCTTACCTAGTAGGCTACATGTTCCACCTAGTGGGCCATGCAAGTGCCTCTGGAAAGCTGGAAAAGAGGTTCCAGGCAAGGACAGAACTCTCATGGGCTGCCCTAAAGAACTTTCTCAAGCAGGCCAGGGCAACAGAAGGGGATACTGAGAGAGGGAAAAAAAATCTCTGCAGAAGGTTGGGACCCCCAAGCCAGGGTCCATGTTGGGGGTGGCCTCCTAGATCGTTATTTGTGTAGTTCTGGAACCCTAGGTACAGGAGTTAAAGTAAAACTTGTCCATAACCTGGGAAACCTAAGAGTCCCGTGAAAACAGAGAACAACGGCTCATCAGAGAACAATGTCCTACTAGAGAGGAGTTCTTCCAATGAAAATTTAAAATTATAAATGATGGTGAGAAGAGCCCACAACCTAAAAATTAATGAAGGCAACAAAACAGAAAAATAAACTGTAATATAGCTACAAATACTGTAAGGAAACAGAGGAGACTATAAAACATGAATTTTAAGTAAGTATTTATATTTTAGAGAAGTTACTAAATAAAATAATATTTACACTTCTTTATAAATTGTATTTATCTACCTGCAACATATGCTAGGGCAATGATGGCATAAGCCTTGTGGGAATAACAACCAATGAATGAACTGACTTAAGGCCACTCCATGAGATGGAACCCAACACTGCTTTGAGTGACCAAGAACCAGAGAACAGACAGCCCAGGGACCATGGATAAAACTAAATACTACTGGCCTTTAAAAAAAAAAAATGTAGTGATAAAATGAATCCTAATGATATTCTACTATAGTCATAGATCAGTGCCTTGCTCAGCCATAGTGAGAGACGCTTCCTCCTACAGAAGATGGGAACAAATATAGAGATCCAATAGCCAGACATACATGGAAAGAAAGACAGAGACAGAGAGAGAAACTGACAGAGAGAAAGAGACAGAGAGATAGACAGAGAGGAAAGAGAGAGGGAGAGAAAGAAACAGACAGGCAGGCAGGCAGAGACCCAGACACAGAGAGAGACATAGACACAGAGAGATAAAGACAGACAGAGACAACTTGGAACACTCAGCACTGAAAGGAAGTCTCCATCACACCCCTCCTCTCAGGGTGTAGCATGAATCTTAAAAGTTCTTATTAATAAAATCAAACCTGAGCCAGGTATTGGGGTGAACACTGGAAGGTCAGAGAGACAGAACGAGCCACAGCTAATCTCACCTGGCCAACTTCTCAGCTGGTCTTGTTTCCTCAGACTGGAAGCCTCTGTGTCCTCATATCCGAATGGCTCTCAGCTGAACTGTGCTCCAAAGCCTGAATGCTTAACCAGCCCAAATGCTTCTCCAGGCCAAAATGCTTCTAGTTTTTGGTCCTCACTCCTTATATACCTTTCTGCTTTCTACCACCACTCCCTGGGATTAAAGGCTCGCTTTCTGGGATTAAAGGCGTGTGTCACCGTGCCTGGTTGTTTCCAATGTGGCCTTGAACTCACAGAGATCCAGAGGGATTTCTGTCTCTGGAATGCTAGGATTAAAGGCGTGTGCTACCACTGCCTAACCTCTGTTTAATATTGTGGCTGTTCCGTCTCTGACCCCAGATAAGTTTATTAGCATGCACAATATTTGGGGGACTACAATACCACATCAGGGTTCAGGGAACCCCACTGAAGAGGAAGCAGAAAAAAATCTAAGAGCCAGAGGTGATGGAGTATGGCAAGAAAACAAGTGGTTTTCAACCTTCCTAATGCTGCAACCCTTTAATACAGTTCCTCATGTTGTGGTGACCCCAACCATAGAATTATTTCTGTTGCTATTTCATAACTGTAATTTTGCTGTTATAAATCGTAATGTAAAGATCTAATATACAAGATATCTGATATGCAACCCCTGTGAAAGGATTACTGGACCCCCAAAGGGGTCATGACCCACAGGTTGAGAACTATTGCTCTAAATTAATATGCTCAAAGCTCACATGAACTCAGTGAAGCAGCATGCATAGGGCCTGCATAGTTCTGCATCAGGTCCTCTGTGTAAATATTATGACTTCCAGTTTATTGTTTTTATGGGATTCCTGAGTGTGCACACAAGTGGGTCTCTGATTCTTGTGCCTTCTCTTCGGTTCTTTTCCTTCTGTTTGTCTTGACAAATTTCAAGGTGATAGTTTTTGTTTTATCTTATTATATTTTATTTTGTTATCTTTTATTATTATCCCTTAGAAGCCTTTCTTTTCTAATGAGATACAGAAAGGGAGTAGATCCAAATAGGATCCACACAGGAGGGAGATGGGGAGGAACTGGGAGGAGTATAAGGAGGGGAAAATCATAATCAGGATATATTATGTGAGAAAAGAATCTATTTTCAATAAACGTATATTCATATCATATACTTAATAATAAAAGTTAAAGGGGCTGGAGAGATGGCAATTAAGTGCACTTTTTGCTCTTACAGAGGACCCAGGTTTGGTTTTTCAGTACCCACATGTGGGTTCACAACCATCTTAAACTCCATTCCCAGGAGATCTGATGCCTTTTTCTGATCTCATGGGTACCAAACACACACTTGGTGTACACACATACATGAAGGCAAAACACATAAAATAAAGTATGTAAATCTAATAATAGTTTTAAATAATAAGAGTTAAAGAATAATAATTATAGGGGGCTAGAGAAATGGCTCAGCAGTTAAGAGCACTAGCTGATCTTCTAGAGGATCCAGGCTCAATTCCCAACACCCACATAGCAGCTCACAACTGTCTGTAACTCCAGTTCCAGAGGATCTGGCAACCTCACACAGACACACAAGCAGGCAAAATACCAATGCATGATGGATGGATGGATGGATGGATGGATGGATGGACGGGTGATAGATAGATAGATAGATAGATAGATAGATAGATAGATAATTTTTAAAAAAGAATAAGAGCTATAATGAAAAAAAGGAACCTAGAAAAAAAGAGAAATTAGGTTTGGTTTGGTTTTGGAGGCAGGTTTTCTCTGTTTAACTGCCCTGGCTGTGCTGGAACTCACTCTGTGGACTATGCTGGCCTCCAGTTCACAGAGATCGGCCTGTCTCTGCCTCCCTAGTGCTGGGATTAAAAGCTTATGCCACCACCGCCCAGCTAGGTTTTTTTTTTTAAAGGAGCTTTTAACGCAAATTTTTAAACAGAATAAGAATGAAAGTAATCTTCTAGAATTGATAGATTAGATACAGTTAAAGAGAAAAATAGAGAACAAGACTACAGACCTAGACAACTGGAATGTAGCACAAAAATAAATGAACAAGGAAAAGGAATGAATGAGTAATGAATAAAAGAGTGAGACAGTCAATACAGAACTAGTGTTAATTACTGAAGTAAAAACACAAACATAATATTCAATAATGTAAAAAGCTAGAATTTAGAAACTTTAGATTTGTAAGTAGTATAAACAAGTACAAACCGGCATCTAGAAGTTTTGCAGCAAAAGATCTAAACATCAACATGGGAAGATGTCCATATGGCACTGAGGTAGTATGGCAGGCTACCCACGAAGAAAGGAAAACGGGGCTGATGCCCGGTCTTTTGGCTAAGATCAAGTGATAGTATCTAATATTTCCTCTATCTGAGAACAACGTATTAACTGACTGTTTGGAGGTAGGCCATAAAAAGGATAACTGGACTGAAAACTACTTTCTAATAGTAGTAGAAGGAAAAAGGAACAAAAGATGAAGAAGCACCCTCAAATTGCTAAAAGGTGTAGCTAACTAGATTTCTGTACCCAGCTAAACTTTCATGCAAAAGCCAGGGAGTCGGGGAAAAGACACTTTCAGACAAACAAAAATTGTTTGCTGGGGGCTGAGAAGATGGCTCGGGAGTCAGGAATACTTGCTGCTATTGCAGAGGACTCAGGTTCAGTTCCCACCATTCACATGGTGGCTCAAAACCACCTGTACCTCCAGTTCCAGGGCATCTGATGTCATCTTCTGGCCTCCACAGGAATCGGGTATACACACAACACACATATATACATAGAGGCAGAACAATTATATACATAACATAAATGAAACTAAAAATATGTGTTTGCTATTCAGAAACCATGTGTCAAAATAACAACTAAAGGACTATTTCACAATGAAGAAAAGTCATATCCATGGTGGAATGAGATGATCAATGCAATGCTAAGATAAAATATTAGCAAACATGTAAGTACACACAGCTGTGTAATAAATAACACACAGTTCACATAATCACCAAGACCACTTTTACCACAAGTAACTGTTTCCTCAGACTTGTTTCCCAGTATAGTGTGTGTATGTGTGTGTGTATGTGTGCATGTGTGCTAAAATAATTGTTTTAAACACCTTGCTAGCTTCTTATATAAATACAAATCCCCCAATACAAAATTTGCCTCTTGATTTTGACACTAGAAAACCCAAATCAGTGCATTTTCAAAGGCTGAAGCTGGCTGTGCTTCACTTCTAAGAGCCCATCGTTCTTCCTCAGAGCCAATGTTTTTATTCTTGAATGAATCACACAAAGTGCAGCTGTCCCTGAAAACAGAGGGCAGAGACACTGACTGCCCACTGTGGCTGCTGCTTTCGATGAAGAGTAGGCAAGTGACTGCAAAACTCTGCAGAGACAGTCTAGTGCTACTCGAAGTAAGGCACCGCTCATTAACCCTGCTTGGAAACAGAAGCTACCCAGAGCTTGAGTGACAGCAATCACTGATGCACATGGGCTCTTCTCAACACAAGCCACTTGACACCACATTTGCATGTCCGAGAACCTTTCTTTGAAATCAGCCACACTTATGCAAAAGCAACCCTTTGTGAAAAATAATCAGCAAAAGATTGCTTAGTTAAAAGTAACTAGCTTTGGGGTAAGGATAAACCACTCTATGCAAATAATTTTGTATTAATGCAAATATTATGTTTGTCTTTTATTTGAATGCAAACAGCATCTGTTTTGCACTGCCACTGCCACTGCTTTGTAGTTTGTGCTGAGACTCAACTGAGTTCCAGCTGCTCGTTAAGAGTGGAGAGCAGATTTTCAGAGAGCTGAACACACCAAGCAGCCCTTCAAAAGAGCAGAAAGCAAATGAATCCTGTGGCTTTTCTCTTACTGAGGAAAAGAAATAAACCCAAGAACAGATCCCAGAATCTCTTTTGTGGAGGTTTAGGGGTGTGTGTGTGTGTTGAGGAGGGGGGGGTCCTTTGTTAAAAGTTTGGGAGGAAATTAAGATTGCTTTTCATAAATTCATTTGCAGGAAAATCCATTCAGAAGAACATATTTTAAAAAGGAAAGCTGAATGTGACCAGTGGGTCTCTAGCTCAGCACCATGCTGTCTAACATCAGCCCAGCTATCCAGCCAAATTCTCTAACTCTGGCAAGGAGGGACTATCTGGAAGGTTCCCTGTCAACACCAACCTCCCAAAGTTACTCCACTAGTAAGTACTTTTCTACCTCTGTCTACAGATGGAGAGAGAGCTCTCTGTGTGTGTGGAGGGGGGGAGGGTGACCTTTGCACCCATGATGCTGGGGTAATGACTTTCAGAAGCACAGAGTGGACGGGTAAGTGAGTAGGTGGGTAGGTGGACAAATCAGGATACTATATATGGGGAAACAAATTATATAGGAAAAGAAAACCAACTAAGGTTCTTCTGACTTTAAATACATTCAAATTCCAAGTCTCTACTCAACCAAGAACACCTGGCAACAGCTGGACCTCAAAACACACAGACATGATATACACTCCAATCCCAAAGAGCACAGAAAAGCACAATCACAGTCACATTCACTAGTCCAAGTGTCCTCACGGATGAGGCCAAGGAGAACCACCTGTGTCCTGTCAGATGGGCCTCAAAGGAAGTACATACTCTCACATACACCTGCTGCTAAAACTCAAAAACACCCATTCACAGGGCTGTAAAGATGGCTCAGAGCTCTGTAATGCTCTTGCGCAGAACCAGGGTTCAGTTCCCAGCAAGCAGCAGACTGCTCACAACTGCCTACAGTAGCAATTCCAGGGGATCCAATGACTTCTTCTAGTATCCATGGATGCCTGCATTCACATGCACATACCCAGACATAGCACAAATATACACATAACTTAAATATCTTCAAGTAAATCCACCCAAGCAATTTTTCATGTGAATAACAGACCAACCATTCTAATAACCTCAACAATTAGCTCAACTTTACTTTCATTCCCAGTAACTGTCTCATGCGCTCCTGAACACCTCACGCTATTCTCCGTTGTCTCTAATAAATGCAAATTTCTGATCTTGACAAAAAATGCCACAATTTGATGAATAAACTTAAAAACGTAAGAATAGGGTAAAGGTGACTTATCACAGGAAACAATCAGAAGCTAGACAAACCTATCTGTAAAGGTACTGGTAAATTAGCTAAGTAGGGATTACAGCAGCAGATGGAGGCCTGGGGTGAGCCTGGCATGTGGGGCATATTTCCACTGAGATCACACACAGAGCTCCCAGAGTACTCTCCAGAACTTTCAGCACTCTGACCCTCTCTTACACACATTTCATGAGTAGAAATCTAGGGACAGGACTCTTTCAGTCTGAAAAAAAAATCCCTAGACATCTATATCCCTCTACCCCCAACCCCCAGGCCAAGGCAGCTCCATTTGTAATGACTGAAACCCCTGAGTTGAAGGAAGTCAGTAAATAATAGTTTGGTGTACTTCTAAAAAAAAACACCAATCAGTATAAATGACCACATTAACAAGTAAGAAATTTTACATCATCTCAGCAAAGAACCTGAAAAAGCATTTATTGGTAAGATTCAACATGGACAGGCAAAGGCCTCATAGAAATGTTGGAACAGAATCCCACAACCTTGATTAATAAGGGTACTCCCCAAAATCAAAGAAAGGGGACTGGGAAGGTGGCTTAGGGGGTTTAGAGTTCTTGCTGTACAATCATAAGGACCTGGGATCAAATTTCCACCACCAAGGTTTGGTGAGGGAGGCAAACATATGTGGCTGCATGTGCCTGTAAACTCAATGCTGTGGGGATGGAGACAGGAGGATCTCTGGGGCTTACTGGCTACCAATCCAGCTTCAGGTTTAATGAGAGACCACGTCTCAAAGTAAAAAGAGCAGAGTGGTAACGTAAGACACCAACCAACTTCCACTGGCATTCAAATGCACACAACGTGCGCTCGCTCGCTCTCGCGCTCTCTCTCTCTCTCTCTCTCTCTCTCTCTCTCTCTCTCTCTC
>CABHPP010108392.1:41003-53513 GCA_902168425.1 Peromyscus attwateri
GCTACAAAAGCCACGTGGGAAAAGGTACCCAATAATGCCTACAGACAAGTCCCATTCCAGCACTTCGGCAGGAATAAGGAGACCTGTAACTTTAAATTATAGACAATACCAGTAACCCTATTAGATGCAGTTTTACTTTTAAGAACATGCAACTAAACATCCCTATAGAAATATACTGGGAATGGCCACTAGCCTGGAGGTTGAAGGCATCCAGAGCCTTCTATTCCATCTCCAACTGAGATCTGTGGGATTTGGACTTCTTGAAACAACAGAAGCCAGCTGACTTCTGGACTTTGGGGCTCCCAGAACATTGATTAGGGTAGCTTTCTTTAGAATGCTGGAGAGATGTCCTTCCCCAAAGTGTGGCTAAGACCTGATCCTTTCCCAATGTTAGTGAAGAATTTTAAGCATCTTGCAAAAACAACAGCAACAACAACAACCCTTTCAGAAATGAAGTATCTAGTTGGTAGGTAGATAAGCCTACAAGGGCAGGGTGGGGCCCAAGGAGTGAAGACACAACTCAGGACTCCAGATACTCATTAAGGCCAGATCATGGCTACCCTAGAGGGGATGGGGGGAGAACTAACTTATAGCTGTTTCCCTGGCTCTCCCATTTTTATTCTCTTTGGGTCCACCCATACCCCACACTGAGACATTTGCCTGTGCTCCCATGGACACAGCATAGGCATTGTGGAAAACCCTAGGGGCAGCAACCCTGCCCTCTTCCTTCCTTCCTAGTGAAACCTTTTTTGGTGAAAGACCACGGCAAGAGACATTTGCTGAGCACCTGATGGGTGCTTAGCACTGAGGGAAGACTTCAAATGCAGTATGAAAAAAATATAGCAAATCAATCACAGAAATGTCTACAGAGGGAGCCAGGCCCCCCTCATCACCAACCTGTCCCCTAATCACCTGGCAGTAGTTGCTAATTCTCAAATAAAACACCACACTTTGGCATGCACACAAAGCACAGAGTGAGTCAGGTCACACCAAGTTCAAATAGAAGTTCACTTCACACTATTACCCAAGAGGGCATGGAAGGCCAACTTCACCACAGGGACCTCTCCCTTCAGGAGAGAGTGACACCTCAAGCCAGAGGACCTGGAGGGAGGAGCGACATGAGGCTCATCTCATCATCATAGGGGTACAAATGATGTCAGCTCTTGGAAGAACTCTAGTGGATGCATAAGCAATCCTATCTACCTTGTGGCCAGAGTTGTCTGGAAACAGGGGACAGGATGACAGCAATCTGGAAACTACTCAGCTGCCAGGGCAGAGAGGTGGTAGCCACGGGGACAGAAGAAGAAAAAAAAAAAGACGGCATGAATGAATTATGAGGTAGAGAAAAGCAGGCAGTCTGTGATAGGCATGTTTCTTGGGTTGTCCTGTCCATTCCTAGGAGGGGAGAATGTAGTGTGGAACAGGAGGAACTCCACAGTTCACCTAGGTAGGCCAGGAGAGAAGAGAGCTGGAGGTAGCAGGGAGCTGCTGGCAGGGGAGACAGTCTCACCCTCACAGCCCTGAAGCACACAGCTTCACCTCACCCGTGAAACACCCATGCTGCCCTCCCCTGGGATCATAAGAAGCCATGTTAGTTAATGCTGGGGAGCTGCTGAATAGGCCAGAACACCATGGGTTAGGCCAGTTAGCGCTCCAGGGGATCTGTCAGAGGTCTAACCCAGTCACTGCTGAAGGACATCCAAAACGGATGGAACATGGACTAGTGACCCAGCTAGTGGTATGGATGAGAGACAATCAGCCAGTCAACAAGGCTGGCCACACCCAGGCTGCAGAGAAAGCTAAGACAGGCCTTAGAGAAGGGGGCAGCCCCTCTCCATCTCCCCATCGCCATGGCTCTGAAGCAGCTCACCATCACTTCATTGTTACCCATGCTCCCGCCTCTCCAAAGGTTGCCATCCTGTTTATATAGAGTCTGCACTTCACTTTCCTTCTGAAATAAAATGTCCCCACAAAGACCAATGACCACAGAATCACTACAAGATTCGCTGTACCAACAGGCCAGGGAAGCCCTCCAGGCCACCATCTACTCAAACTGTCCATTTCCCTAGAACCCTTGATACTCTCAAGCCTTCCTGGTCCCATCCACCAGCATTCTACCTGCAGGAGCTTCTGGCAAGCTACTGTGGCTCCCACCCCCCAAGGTCGGAGCTGAAAGCTGTAGCCAGCAAGCAGGAAAGCCATGATGAACCAGTAAGTACCAGAAAAGCATGAGAGATAGGAGAATTGCATCATCCCATTCTATAGATGAGAAATACTGAGCCTCAAAGATCCAAGGTCTCCTATCAAGAGACAGGCTGAATCCCAAACAAAGACAATGCAAACAGACACCAGCAGCAGCGCCTATACAATCAAAAAGTGACGTTTCCCCAAATGCCAAAACATGTGCAAGCATGCACACGTGCACAACACACACACTTTAATATCAAGCCAGTGTGCACTGGTAACAGCCCTGGAGTGCAGTGCCCTCAGCCACTGCTTCTCTGCTTTGCCTGTCTTCATGAGTTTCAGTCTCACTTTTCTGAAATGCAGACAGCTAGCTTCATGCCAATGCTTGATTTTAAAGGTCACCCCTTAACATTTCCTGTTTCAGGGCCACCTGAGATCAGGGTCACAATGCTGGCTGGCATTTAAAAGAATCTGCACTGGTTTTTTTCCCCCTCTTTTTTAAGGACTACACATTCATCTTATCATTTCTGCTCTTTTTCCTTGAAGTAATGATCTGAGGCCCAAAGTTAGGGATGGACAAGGCGCTCGTTGGACTCCATCCTAGGTCTGGGGCTGAGTGTCTGTGTAGCTGATGGGGGCCTAAGACATGGCTTTAGCCTCAGCCCAGGAAACCTGTGTAGCAGGTTAGTTTGGGCAGCACTGGGTTAGCGATCACACTTACTCACCAGGCCTGTCTGAGGCACACAATCCTAGAACTAGACAAGTGCAGTAATCACCCTCTGGCCCCCCTGGGCTGATCTATGAAGCTGATGGAATCAGAAACCAAAAGACAATGATGGGAGGGGGGCACTCAAGCCCCAACATCTCCCATGAGCACCAGGCACAGAACTGGGCGTGTCTACAGCCTGCTTAGATGATACCTCAAGTGTTATGTGGAATAGGAGCCCCCAAAGTAGATTTCACTTTGAAAGGAGCCCACCTGAGAACATAACCTAGATCTTTGTACCATCACTGTGTCCAGACCCCAAGGTCACTGAGACAGAGGGAGAGTTCAGAGTTCAAGTCTGAACTCTGTAGTTCACTTACCATGAGTCCTCAGACCCAAAACCTTGCTGGGCTGAGATGTCCTTAAGCAGGAAGACTGGCCTTGCTGGGCAAACACAAGGAGATTGCTCTACCATATGACAGGTGGGTCTCCTTACTTCTGCTCGCTGCTAACAAAGTAGTGCTGAGTGCCAGTCACACTGGTAGCACCCCAGGAGTCACCCACCAACCCATCACTAGTTACTGTCCTAGCTTAAGAAGGATCCCAAGAGCCTCCAGGAACCCACACCATCAATCTCCCTTGTACAGGCTTACCAGGGACAGGGTGGAGATACATAAAAGATCACAAGCACAAAAAGAAAATCTTAGAAAAACTTGTAGAAAACAGGGACCCAGAAAGTAAAAGCAAAGCTTCTAGATACAAAGGCAAGTGGAGTTCCTCAAAGTGATCAAAGCAAGTCCACGCTATAAATCCTCAAAGTTCTACCATATTACACTGCTGCTGTGGCCACACTCCAAAACTATCTCAGGCATGCAAGGCCATGCTGTGGGAGATGGACGCTAACTTCAAGGCAGCACTCCACCTGCAATCGGTCACTGGTGTGTACTTTTGCTTGTTGCTATCACGATAGGAAAATGTATTTCATACAACAGATATGCAAGGACTGAGAAAGCAAGCCTATTTATGAAAGATTCAGGAACAAGACAGGAGCATCTGAGCATCCCCAGAGCCAACAGACCTAGACTGAATCTAGGTTTCACATCCGGCTGGGCCAGACCCCTGGACAAGCTGTAGCTTATCAGAGGCTGTCCAATCCCTGAGCATCACAGACTAAAACACCTGCAGAGCCCAAGCCAGCTACATACTGGAGCCCCTGCCGCATCGGGAAGGCCTGGGAACAAGCTGCACCTATCCTGTGACCCTAGCTGTCACAAGTACCACCATCACTTGACAAAAGCTAGGTGTTGTATGGGAGATTCCTTACGAAGTCCTTGCAACTCCTCAAAGGCCATTACCTCAGCAACCTCATTTCAGGCTCCAGCCAGACAACAGCCACAGGTAAAAACTCATGTATCTGGGACCCACAGTGTGAAGCTCATACACATCCCCTGTGGGCTAAGCTAGGATGGCACTGACATTGATAAAATGTTTAACTACAGACATCACTCAGACTCGGCTGAGCTTTATAATGTGCAACTTTCTCCTTTAAAATGGACACCCAGAGGCAGCCCCTTCCTTCTACCATGCCTCATTTCAGATACTCAGACCATGGAATGGGATGACACCTGCCACTATGAGGTTTCTTCTAGGTCAACACAGACTGTTAACACTTAAGTGAAGGGCTTCCTTATACCACAGGACATCCATTTATTAGGCTTGTCCTTGTAAAAGGCAGCAGAAAGACAAGTGCCAGGCAAAGGCACTCCAGTACAGGGACACTTGGGGTGCTTATCAACAGTCAGTCATGTTCACCTCACACTCAACAGAATACTCAAATGGTCCAACACCTCCCATGACCACACACTCAACATGCAAACGTGAAATGTCACAAGGAGGAAACAGGTACTGCTGGTGCACAGGGGACACATAGTAGTTTAGATTAATGTTTAATATGTAACTGACCAACATCTATTTAGGGCCAAGCAAGTCTCAATAGTATCTACACAAAGGAGCATGACTTGGTAGAAAAGGCCAGGGTGACACTTGGGTGGGTTCCATCTTGTGCCAACCCTGTTGACTTCCAGACACCACACCAAGCCTAGTCAAGCTAATCACCTCAGGACCAGCTTCCTGCCCTGGTCTGCCATGAGAAATAAGAGGATGTACCAGACTAGTCCAAGCAGCAATGAGCCACAGGGTGACAGCCTAAAGAGACCCATCTGGGGATCCAGCAGATGAGGAGGGAGCAGAGACGAGGGGCAGAGTGAGAAGCAGGAGACGAGTGAGAGGTGTCTATCGTGCAGCCTCTCCTTGGGCCCATCCTATTTGCTCTTCTGTGTCCAAATGATCTTTCAGAACAGTGGGTACATGCTGTGCTTGCTGTTGTCACTCATGCAGCCCTAAGAAGGGTCTCAGAACCAGTGATGACCCCAACTGACCCAGCGTCACTGTTCTCCCCCCATCTGGGAATTTCAAAAGGATGAAGGCCCTTACACTCAAGTACATGAAGAACCCGCCAACTCTAGCCCTGGCTGCCCCACAGCAGCTCTGTGGGCAGCCATTAGCCACAGATGGCTAAATGAACTGAACTCAGTTCTAAAGTCACTTTAGCCTCCCTTGAAAAGCTCAGCAGCCCCCTGTCTAGAGGATTCCTAATGGATAGTACAGCTACAATCACATTCATATTCCAGAAAGCCCCAGACTGGAGGACCAACAGGCCTCTGCTTCTATAAAGTTATCTTTGTATCTCAGAGCCTGTTCTTCTTCCTTCAACTAAGCAGGAAAAGTATTTCCAACTGTCCTTGACTCTGTTCCCCAAACGGGGTGAGGCTGGGTGGCGTTCTCCTGTAGGCCACGAAACAGGAGTGGAAATAGCCACCACAGAAACAGTGTCCCTTAATCTCACCATTCCCCAAGAGCACAAGAACAAGAGACCCAATTTCCCCAGCAGCCCTTCACACATTCTTCAGCTAGCTCTTTTCTTCCTTTCCCTTCTCTCTATAAGACCTATTGCAAACCTATAGGAAGCACCCAACTGCACTTTTTTTAATTGTGTACATGTGCATGCATGCATGCATGCATGCGCTCACGCACATAGATGTATATAACTATGTGCCACAGCACACATGTAGAAAACAGAAGACAACTTTCTGGAGTTGGTTCTCTCCTTCCACTATATGAGCCCAGCAGACTAAACTCAAACATGTGAGGCTTGGTGCCAGATACCTGAGAGCCACCTCACTAGCCTAGAAGTACACTTTCTCACCACGTACACTTGTACCCATGCTGCTCCAAGGAGGAGCCCTACAAGGGATCCACATACCCCTCCTTGGGAAGGAGAGCTCAATGTCCTCTCTGAACCACCCTATCAAAAGATACATCCGTATGCCCAGTCCTCAAGGCCTGTCTGCTAGGCTTGTTGATGCGAACTAAGGGCTTTCTACAGTGCTCTCTTGTGAGAGAGGCAGCAGTCACTCGTGGAGGCCATCCTCCCTGTTCCATGCACCTGCTATATCACCCAAGGCTTGCTATATCAAATGTTAACACAGCAGCCACCACCATTAGAGGGTGATAATATTCTTACCACAGGGACTCTTCCTCCTTCAAGTGGGGGCTGGAGCTGGGGTGAAACAAGTAAACCAAACCATCATCGACCTGCCACAGGGAGCTATGAGCCTGAGACAAGAACACAGGCCAAGTTATGTCAGGCTTTCAGAAAGCTGCCCTATTCCTGATGCTACTTTGTTTTTTATCTAAGCTGGCCTTGAACTCATGGTGATCCTCCTGCTTCAACCTCCCAAGTGCTGACTTGTTTCTTCGTGAAGCAAAACAAGAAAGTATCTTCAACTGCTGCCATGCTCCTGGGTGTGGTTACTGGACATCCATCAGAAGCCCTACAAGACTACTGACATCAGGGAAGGCATGTCTAAGCCTGAGGCCACCAACTTTTCCTAGGCCTCCAAGTCTTTCACTGAGGAGTCAAGAGTGATGCCCTAGCCAATAATAACTACCATGAATGCCAAATCAGCCAGAAAACACTCCCAACTCCAGCCTCCCGTCATACCTCTTACAAGCTGAGGCTGGAATCAAGAACTCCATTCTGGCTGGACAACAGTTTGCCCAAAAACAGTGTGCGATGGACACCAGCGGTCAAAACCTAGACCAATGTCAGCTGGAAGAAGCAGCAAAGGTTTCCAGAGATGTTTGAACAAGTTCACTTCAGAATCAAGGGCAAAGTAAAATTAGCAGCAACCTCATCTGGGCTTCTCAAATCCAAGTGGCTATAATCTTCCTAGGCTAACCCTAAGGTATGCCAAGCTAGACAAGAGCAGCAGGAAGGTTTGCAAACTCTAGCCTTCCTTACCCAGCACGAAGCGAATGTGGTTAGGAGCAGCTTCCCTACAAAGGAGGAGAATCCATAAGGTAGTGTTCCCAGTGCTCCAAACTTCTCAGCAGCTCTCTCCCTCTTTCCAGTTACAAAGTAGAAAGAATCAAGTAACTTGGAAACACTGTGCAGAGATTGCCCAGTCCTAAGCCCTTGCTGCAAGCCCCCTGGTAAAGAGCACAGCACTGTTCTCTATCTTCCCTCAGCCTCAGCCTGTTTTAGGTAGGCACAGTTAGAGTGTCCCTTGGGAAAACTGGCAGTCAAGCCATCATCTTGTCCACTTATCTCTCCCCAACCCTGCCAAGACTAGCTTCCAGGTCCCCATATCAAATCCATTTGAGCCTCTGCCTCTAAAGCTACACTCGAGAGGCCAGTGGGTGCTCTAAAATTGCACTATGGCTGAATTTCCAGCTTTCCACCTACAGCAACTCCCAACTAGTTGTTTAGCCTTGTGTATAAAACAAGGATGGAAAAACTCACGCAAGACAAGCCTTCAGCTAGGACATTGCCGTGTGTGTGTGTGTGTGTGTGTGTGTGTGTGTGTGTGTGTATTTGTGTGTGTGTATTTGTGTGTGTGTGTGTCAGAAACAGGACCTGTTGCTGATACTTTCATTTCCTGCTTCAAGGATTACATTAGATAAGCCCTGACTATACAGAGCACGTCACAAGTATGAAATGAGAGCAGGTGGTGGCAGAGTGACACTTGCATTATTAATCCAAAGCAGCAGATGAACAGTGTGGGCCCTGCTTAACCCTGAGCACCCATGAGGACGGCAGGTAGCATTCAGCATACCCAAGACCATCCTGCAAACTCAGCAGGCAAAACACACTGTTTAGGCATTGTTATTCTTCAAAAGACATGCTGTTTTCCAGGGACCTGGGCCTAAACAGCAAACTACACAGATGGCAGGGCCACTTTGCCAGAGTCCTGGGGTTAAAAACCTTCAATCAAGCTGTCACCCGGTGTCATTAAAGGAGATGCTGGGGGAAAATGGTTTATGTGATAGAGATTAGCAACCGCACAATAGACACTTGCTGTTCAAGAGAAATAGGACTGTATATGGTGATATTCTAGAGTTAACAAAATCATATACATATGAGCATGTAAAATGCTTTGGAGCCCAATGCTTCCTTGGTGACACATGCAGCTAGTCAAGAACATAGATGAGGCCCCCATAGTCCAACTACAAGTCCCAGTGTTGTGAAATACTTTCTATACACTGTGAAGATGTGTCACTCTGAGTGGTTTGAAAAAAGCTGAACAGCCAATAGCTAGGCTGGATTTCCAGGCATAGAAGACACTAGGAAGAAGAAAGGCAGAATTTTGAGGAGACACAAAGGAAGCATGACATGTAGGGAGATGAGGTAACTAGCCATGAGCCATATGGGAGCACATAAATTAATAGAAATGGGTCAATTTAAGCTATAAGAGCTAGTAGAAACAAGCCTAAGCTATCAGCCAAGCTTTCATAATTGATAATAAGTCTCCATGTTGTGATTCTCTGGCTGGCGGACAGAGAAAGACTTGCTACAAATGGCATCCAACGTGGGGCCATGTATTTCCACATAATACCTGGGAAAGCTTTTAAAAAAAAAAAAAAAAAAAGGTTCCAAACACACAAAAATGGAACCAAATACGGCTTTCTACTCCTGTGGTCTATCATGTGGGCCACAGTACAGAGACCATTTCCCACTGCCTGCGGGCTTGAGCCGCCAGCATCCCATGAGCTAAGCTGAGCAGTGGTTAAAGTTTTGCTCATGTAGGCAGAAAGGTTACAGATACGCAGTAAAGCAGGTTCAGATGGGAAAACAAAAAACAAAACAAAAAAAAAAACCAATAGCCAGGTGGCAGTGGCTCACGCCTTTAATTCCAGTACTCATGAGGCAGAGCCAGGTGGATCTCTGTGAGTTCGAGGCCAGCCTGGGCTACAGAGTGAGTTCTAGGAAAGGTGCAAAGCTACATAGAGAAACCCTGTCTTGAAAAAAAAAATAGTTTTAAAATAATAAAGTCTTTAAGGAGAGAAGTAATTAAAAAAAAATAAGCCACGTAGAGATAGGAAATACATAGGGAGTCTGGCTCTTGTGTGGTGTTATATTGGCTTTAAATCTTTTGATTGCTGATGAGCAAACAATAGCTACTGAGAGACATTAGACTATAAAAGCTACTAAATTAAATCAGCCTGTATATTTTAAAAATGTCTTAACTTCAATACAGAAGTAAAAAAATACGTTACATTAGGGAAGAGCTTATGCTTTTGTTTCCACAGGAAACAAAGGCTGTGGATTCCTTCCAAGTTAATAGAGATCAGATTTGACTGGGGGAGACCTCCTAAGAATCCTGGCTACAGACATAAAGAAATAAACCTAGAAATACTACAAGACAGGTGATGTATATTTTACCTGCTCAAACATGAGACAAAAAATCATATTTGGCTGGCTTATGTACAATGCACAATCCATACTTGTGTTAATGCAGATATGTATGTTACCTTTAAAAGTTTGTGTGTTCAGAGCAAGGTGACTAGACAGCAATGTAAATGGGTGGCACAGGTGATTCAGCCTCTCAGAGTGCCTCTGTTACAGTTTTCTCAGAGTTCTATATCCAGAACAGCTTCAAGGCTGCCGGCTGAGATGCTCCAACCTCACAGACTATTCTAGCCAGGGCTTGACCATTATCCTAATTTTCTCAGAGTCCTCCAAAGATTCCAACGCCCCCTGACAACAGGAAGCAGTCTAGAGAACACAAGGCCCACATTCCCAAGAGGTGTGTTGGATGGTTTTTGGTCATTCAGTGGGCTATGGATGTTTGTCATTGTTTAGGGGGGGTTGATTACAAATTATTATTGGTCATGGTCAGAAAAAAAAATTGAACAAAGGAGATTAGATTCAGGGATCTTTTTCTGAAAAGAAACAGAAGGGATACAGTATAAAAATAGTGAGATGAAAGGGTGGATTGTTGAGTCTACTTTTGAACAACCACTAGTCTCAAATATGTTACATTGGTATGGATTTTTGTATACTGATACAAAAATTTAAGGTTGGTTTTGTTAGAACATACTGTACATACCTTTTTACTCTTAAAGTACTATACCTGTGCAGCTCATTTAACAATGTAATGTAAACTTCTAAATCTTGAAAGTTACTATTACAATCTATTTAGAATAATAAAGAAATACAGCTAGTAGTCACCTATAACAATCAAACTTATAGTCATGTTAGGTAGGTTTTCAAGGTCAAACAGAGGTATATTTTAGATGGATAGGTGGTCTTCAAACACTTCAAAGACCTACAGAATGGCATTTAAAATGTCTTGTTAACATAGGGTTTTTCATGACAATAAGACATATTTGCTCCTGGCAGCATCAATTTACTTCAGAAAAGATGATAGGCATCAAAGAAACTCCATACAGAGTTTGCTTTCAATGTGGCAAAACTACTTGGGCAAGAAACTGCTCTTGTCTTGACTGCTGACAGTATGCTGTATGAACTGGACCAGCAGGACACAAAGGAAAAAGGACTGTTGAAGTTTGCCAAGATAAGGCAGGACAGTCCTTCAAAATTCCTGCTTCAAAAAAAGTCTGCCAGACATTCCACAGGACACACAGGAAAGTGACCGCTGAACTTTGCCAAAACAAGGCGGGACAGTCCTTCAAAATTCTTGCTTCACAGAAAAGTCTGTCATATATTTTAGGCCCATAGGCCGAAGATGGATGTTCCAACATTGCAGAGGAACCTTGGGGTAACTGTCCAGATAGCCAGATACCTCTGTCATTTCATAGTTTTGAAAGTTGCTTGCTCTGCACTTCCTGTTTACTCAGGTAATATTATATCCTTCTGGGGTATTTGACAGAATTGAAGACTAGATAGTTATAGTTTTCCTTAGTTGTGATAGAAGATAAATTAGGTACAAAACTTTGGACTAAGATAGGATAGATAATAAAATACTTTCTCTAAATTTGCCAAATTCAAATGGACTAGACTTTGTGAATGTAATTCTTACCTGATAATTGTTCTTATTGTGTATGGTTTTACTATATTAAAGTTAAAATCTTTCCTTTTTATTTAGACAAAAAGGGAGAAATGTTGTGGAAATAATCTCTTTGTACACTGTGAAGATGTGTCACTCTGATTGGTTTAATTAAAAAACTGAACAGCCAATAGCTAGGCAGGATTTCCAGGCACAGAGGATGCAGGAAGAAGAAGGGTGAAGTAACGAGGAGACACGGAGGAAGCGTGACACATAGAAGATGAGGTAACAAGCCAAAAATGGTTTAATTTAAGTTATAAGAGCTAGTTAGAAATAAGCCTAAGCTATTGGCCAACCTTTCATAAGTGATAATAAGTCTCCATGTTGTGATTCGGGAGCTGGTTAGCGGGACAGAGAAAGACTTGCTACACCCAGGGCAAGCAGGTGGGCCAAGTACTTTCCTATAGACTGCCACCACCATCTCAGCAGTTCTTACTCCTGTTGGTAGTCTGTAGATCTTGTGAGCTGGGGTGGCAGACATAGCAGCAGCAACTTAGATGCTTGCTTGGCAGACCTCATTTCTTCTCATTCAAGACAAGAGAATAGAGCTCTCCTTACCCCTTTGGCCCTGCCAGCTTTACTAGGCCGGGTGTGGCACTATGTGACTTGGGACCTCCTTTACTGGAGAATCTGTGTCCTCTGGGTGTACAAAGTACATGCTGGTGGCAACATGGTTCCTACTTTTACCCCTTTATTTATGAATGCAACCTTGCTAAGCATAGAAAAGGATTCTCCAATTTTCTTTTCCTAAATTTTTGTACATTATAAAATATTCTGAGGCAAGGTGGTGGTGGCGCATGCCTTTAATCCCAGCACTTAGGAAGCAGAGGCTGGCAGATCTCTATGAGTTTGAGGCCAGCCTGGTCTACAGAGCAAGTTCCAGGACAGCCAAGGCTATACAGAGAAACCTTAAAAAAAAATAAACAAACAAACAAATAAATACATAAATAAAATATTCTGAACTATCATCAAAAGAATGTTAGAACAAGTGCTAGAAGTTTCTAGATTTAGGGAAAGACTAAGAGCTGAGTTTGGTTTTTCATCATATTAAAATTATGGATGTACAGCTTAGTTTCAATTCAAACAAGAACTTACTTCTAGCCAGCTGTGAACAGCAGGCAATGAATTTTGTACTTTAAATAGTACACTGCAAACATTACACACACACACACACACACACACACACACACACACACACACACACAC